>ML781342.1:707990-723209 GCA_009831015.1 Picea engelmannii | reverse complement strand
CCCCCCCCCCGTTTCATGATTGCACGAGGTCTCTTGCAGACAAGCTCGCATCCCTCACACTCAGGGCCGTACCGGGTCGAATGGAGGAGGAGGGACCCTTCTCACGGCTTGTCCCAACCTTTTAGTGCATGCGCCAGGGTTGACACTTGTCACCCATGGGACTGCATGCGTTCCACCAGCATGCGTTCCTCCCACTACTTGGGAAATCACGTGTCCTTCCAAAAGGACTTAGGATAAAAACATATGATGCACATATCTTTTGAAATAATATTAAAATATTATTTCTAGGTTTAAGCCCCCTAGGCTCAACACTTAGCCCCTTTCCCACCTTCCAACCCCTAATTCCTTGCCCACTCTGTGGACGCTCAGTCCCCCTTCACTCATTCATCGTGGTCGGTCTGCACCTAGCGGTGTTTATATTTTATTAAATATTCTGCATACTTACAAGTACAACAACAGGCTCTTGGCCTTCAACACTTAGGCTCCCTGGCCTAACAAACACATAAGCCTACAACTTATAGGAACTCGGCTCACCAGCCTATAACACATATGTACAATTCATTTCATACATCAGGTTTATAAAGGGCTCAACCTTGGGGACATTACATCCCCCATACATGGACCCATAACCTCGCACAGTCCACCCTGCTGAACGTTATGAAGATCCCACACTTTGGAAGAAACCAGGAGGTGAATGCCTATGTCAAGCTACTGCTTTCTTGTTACCATGGTGTCTATTTGTGTCTAGATCTCCATATCACAGTTGATCTAATGCTGATCAATCAAATCATAGGGTTGAGTATGCATGGGCCTGATCCACATGATTTTTATCCAGGAAAAGCCATGGATCACGCTCTAGAACAGAGGATCAAGGACACCTACGATGATGTCGAGAAAGGGATGTGAGGCTACAAGGTAGCTTCTATCCCGAGTGGCACAATGTGCCTCGCCTGTCAATTGATTACAAGGAAGTTAGTAATAAATAACTGACCTACCCAAGTCACCGACTTTGTAGTCGACCTCGCAGGGAAGTGCGTGGAAGGCCTATAGATGAACTGGGTGAAGTACCTGGTGAATCAATTGGAACTAGACTGTAGAGAAGCACAAGATCAAGGTTACAAATTCCATTTTAGTTGGCTTTTGATCCTTATCGCATTCATCGCCTGGGAGATGCCAGAAGGTGTGACCTTCCCCGACAACGAGCCATTTGAGCCGCTGGTTGTGAAGTTCAGTACACTTTGGTATTCCAACGATATGAACAAACAATGGTAGTCAAATGCTATTTTTCATACCTACTACAATCAAATGAAGAGATCCATCCAGTCCGAGCCTCGCATGACTCCGAACACTATACACTAGTTCCAACCTTTGATGAAGTTCAATGCAGATCGACATTTCATTTATATTATAGTGCGTGCTGACAAACATAAGCAACAAATTCAGTCCTACTACAAGCTGATGGAGGAGGACCTGGAGGATATTACTAAGGAATGGTCCACTGACCTCCTTATCCCTGCAAACCCCACATAGATATCTGACGTCGACAACCAAGAAACTGCGTAGGATACACCCGGAGCTAGCAGGAGAAAGAAGACCAAAGAGGTCCAAGGATTAGACAGTGCATCCGTGAAGACTTCTTCCATATCACAAGAGAAAGGAGATGATGGTGAAGAGTTAGATGAACAAGAATTTGAACAGAAGCAAGGAGACAAGGTTGATCCCTTGAAGAAGAGGAAGGGTTCACCTCCGAAACCTTCTTCCTAGAAGAAATCAAAAGCCTCCATGACTAAGATGCAGAATTTCCTCACCTCTGACAAATTTGACTTTCTCATAGCATCCCTGAATGATGCTTCACTGGAAATAACAGAAAAACAAGAGGCCAAGCATGAAGCAATGTATGATAGGATTTAAATTGAACTCCGAGGGGTACATCAAGCACTACATTCCAGCCACACAGTCTCCACTGCGCCTCTACCATTGGGAATACCAAAGATGGGAGATGAGCCAACCCAACTCCACTGATTAGCTGATACAGTCAAAGCTCATTTTAGATGAGCACAAGAGGAAACAGAACAAGCCACCCAATATTTAATGCAAGTACAAGGAGTACTTGTAGAACAACACTGAGTTGTAGAACAAGAAAATATTTCCCTCCAAGTGAAGTTCGATGAAGAAAAAGCACAAATATAACAAAGAAAAGAACAGTTGCTCGCTGAGCAACTCGAAGTAAAGGAAGTGATCAACAGATCACTTCGCTTTGTGACAGTCGTAGAAATAAAGGCAGAAGATCGGGTTCCACAACAAGTAGAGCATCTTGAAGAAGTGATCCAACAACTACAACTATGCATCGCAGACTTAGAACTACGCGCAGTGCCTGAGACCCCATAGGATGTGAAGGACCAAAGAGAAGCCATTGCCAGGAGCACAATTGAGAGACTAAATTCCCTTGCTATGGAATGCAAGCAACTGAGTGATCACAATGCCTTGACATACGAGCGACTTGTTGAGAGTCTAGAATTAAGAGCATTGGAGTCGCAACTCCAAGAGTCGAAGTATCAAGACAGAATGATACAGGCACAATTGAAGCTCCTGTCAGCTGTGGAAAGAATGAAGAGATCTCAAGAGCAATGCACCGCCCAACAACAGATTCATGCTATTCAAAGCAGAGTTATGGAAGTAACTCAGAGACTCCAACCTGTACAAGATAAGGCCTACCAATTGTTCACAGAAGTTGAAAGATGAGGAGCAGAACTAGAGCAGGTTGTTAATGTAGCTGAACAACGCCTAGAAGGACCTATGAATGATGTAGTCATCCAAGAGTTTGCTGAACAAGAGGTCATAGCACAACAACAAGTCGAAGTAGTTCGAGCCAAGCTCGACGGTTTTGAAGCAGAACTTCCTACATCAGAGTGACTCAGGACCAGTCACAAGTGAGTGTTGGGGGCCTGTTGGCCCTCGACCAAGTTTTGAGAGATCCTTGGTCAAGTTTGACCATTTTGGACTTCGACAGCCTGTCGAAGGTGGAGCGCAAGACGAAGCAGTGCTCGTAGGATCTTGACCCCTTTTTGGGTCCTTTTTGGGATTTG
The DNA here is from genome assembly GCA_009831015.1 of Picea engelmannii. Taxonomy (NCBI): domain Eukaryota; kingdom Viridiplantae; phylum Streptophyta; class Pinopsida; order Pinales; family Pinaceae; genus Picea; species Picea engelmannii. The sequence goes on along the minus strand of ML781342.1, from coordinate 720,123 downwards.
GGAATATGTAAACGGGTGTGGGAATGTCGACCCATGGGTTTAGCCATGCTTAGGCCTATTTTTTAATATATAAATAGATGTTTAGGCAATGTAAGAAAGATAGAAGGAATAGAAGAGGCATCTATGTGATGTTGTGCTAAGTGCAAGTGTGGCTTGTAAATTATTTGTGCATATTGTGAGAGACTTGTAGAGCTAAGTGCAAGTGGTTGTAACAGACTGTGAATGGATTTGTGCTGTAACACAAGGAAGGAGGATCTAGCGAGATGCGCAAATCTCTTGTCCTATGCAGAGTAAGGCATCCGTGGCTCTGTGCATGTATCTGATTGAAGAAGCTAATAAAGAATAAGAGTTGGTAGACGTAGCCCCAGGGTGGGGGTGAACCACGTATATGTTGTGTTGCTCTACTTTGTGCATTGTTCTTGGTGTACTTATGTGTTATTTGTTAAGTTCTTGACATAGATAGATAGATAGATCTGTTTATACTGTGTGCTTATGATGAATCTGGATGCTAGATCTAACCTCTGTGAACTTTCTTAGTGCTTGAATTTGCTAGATCTTCTCTAACTCCTTATGCTAAGTGCTTAGATACATTAGATCTGGGTGAATGCTGCGATGCTCTGTTTTATCTGCAGAGTAGATATTGGTTACATATTGATGAAGGTTTACTGCTGAGTGCTCTTTTAAATACTAGAATCACAGATCTATGTCCCAACTAAGGTTGTAGAAATCTGAATCCTACAACCACCCCTTCCTATACCTCAGGTGAGACTTCATCTGCTTCACAGGTGTTGCCGAAAGGGTCGGTAGTTAGGGTTTTGTTGGTGCATTGTTGTAGCATTGAACCCTGGGTCTGCCCCTGTGCCAACAATTGCAACTACAAAATTTTATCAGGAATTCATGCATGATGAAGATAAGGCCACCATGTTTATGTTGGAGGCCGAGGTCATATTGGTAAGGGAGTTTAAAGATGACAAGGATATGGAGCATTAGGTGGGTGATCTTATTTCGGACCTTGGCTATACCAGGACTAGGAGCTTGAAGTTCTTTCAAACCTTGGAACTTTAATGACATACCAAAACTATGGTAGCATTGGGTATGTTACCCAAGCATGATGATTTTCGTTAGTTAAAACACATAATGGATACCTTGGAAGAACAAAATGAATATATTCTGAAAATGGTGACCTGGATAGCTCAACGTCATGGCGGTTCCTTCCATCCTCCTTCTGCGCATTAGCCATGGGTGGAATCCTCTGCTACAACTGCTCACAGGGATGTCTCAGGTACATATCCTTCTCAGGTTCCTCATGACCAACACTAGAAAGCTTCAAAGTCCTTCTATCTTCATTTATATCTAGTTTTTTCTATCATAGGGGATCTTAGCCACTATTGTGGACTTAGTTGGACATGCAAAATTATATTTTAAGGATAATTATGCTATTTCTAGCTTGGTTTCCTCTCTAGAGAAAACATTTTTTTTCTTTTTTGATTACATGATACTGTCATGGTCTCTCTGGAAATTGAATCAATTTCGACCCTCATATACATCTTGTTTATATTGATCTAGCTTTTTCTTACTTACAAAAAATAAATTAAATTAATTCATTAAGTTTTTTAATAATAATATATTTTTCATATATAAATTATTATCTATATAATTAAGGATGTACTTAATTAAGGTATTATAAGGATGTAATCAACCCTAATCTAGAATATCAAAATTGTCTATCTGTTTTTCCAAGTGTAAAGAAAAAAATAAGCATTGCTAAGATAAGAACAAATTCTCATGAGGTCCATAGTGAAACTTGGCGTTGGCCAATTCCTAAAACGCCATGGGATGAAAGAGTGTGTCACCTTTGTGAAACTTTACTTCATTTCTTTTCCCATTTACTATTTTTTTATACATAAGATTTTTTCCCATGCAAGTAATCATATACTAGAAGGGACTTATACTTGGGTATGAGGATACCCATGGTCTATTTATGGTTTTTGTTTTTAAATTTTATTAATATTTTGTCCTATCACATTTAAGGACCAATATATTTTCAAAATATACCCATCTCTTTTATTTATAAGAAGTATTATTTTATTTTTTCATATGAAAAAAGAGACAAAAATATTGGGAAAACATAAAAATTAAAAAAGGAAAAAGAAAACAATGAAAGTCTTGTTCATTCAATTAACCATCCTTTTAATTTTTGTCAACATAATCGTCCTTGAATGAATCAATGTGCACTGAATCACTTCCCTATCATTGGAATCACATTGAATATACCATCTACAATGTATCTTTGATCCCTCTCTTGGGACTTTTTAATACTTTCCAAGTGAATTTTATCTCTTCAACATAAGTTGGTCTATGGTCACATTACAGTTGGTGGTCATTGCCCAAGTAATCTCTTATTACTTTGTTGAAAGTGAAGTTCTAAGTCATCCTCACATCTAGATTGTTTCCGAGACAAGTCAAAGTTATGTTCCATCAAAGTTCAAAGAATATTGTTATATACTTCATGTCAATATTGTTTTTGAGACAAGTCAAAGTTATGTTCCATAAAAGTTTAAAGAATATTGTTATATACTTCATGTCAGGTAAGAATATTTTAAGCTAAACAAGATCTATTTTATATTGGCCCAACTTTGTTTTTCTTTTAAAGTGTTGGAAGTACCTGATAAATGTAACTTCCATTACCTCTTTGAATAGAAATCACGATTTTTTCTTTGTAAAAGAAATGGACATGAATCATGTGAACACCCACCTTATGAAGGAGAAATCTTGTACAAATAAAGGAAGTTGTCAAATCAGACAATAGAAAGAACTTGATATTTTGACCATACATTTTCACTATTTATCTCATTCATCATGGGACATTTGGTATCCATTGTTTCATCCATCACATGATGAAACTAATTTTTTACAAAAAGATCATTAAGAGGTGCACTCCTAAGCCATTTTTAAAAGTCAATACTTAAAAAAAAAAAAAAACCTTGAAAAGAAACATTAATGGATAAATTGACATGTTTCCATAGAAGATGTTGAAAAAAGGTGAGACTACAAGTAATCCTTTGATACCCACAAACCTCTATGCATGTGTCCTAAAAAGAAGTGGGCCTAACATACTTAAGAAAAAATCTCATGGATGCATATGAAAACTTAATAATAAAAATAGTTGAAGTGGTGACTTCAAGAACACCTAACTAACACATAGTTTTACTTCTCAAATTGTACTTAATGATAAAATCCCTAATCCACAAGGTACAACTCAAGGGAAAGTGTTAGGACGGTCACCATTGTCATCTTATTAACCTATCCTCTACACTTAGGCCATCTCTCCTCCAATTCAAGGGGTTATCCCTAGTAGAATTACCAAGACCAAGCGATGAAGCACAAGGTGATGTAGAGAGTGGCCTTAGTAAAATGGAGTAATAGGGGTTTTATGGTTTTGAAATAAGTGATGGAAGGAGATAGAGATCAGTGCCAAATCCAACAAGGGCAATTGAGTCAAGGTGGATTAAATGGTTTATGAGGTCAAGAAGTAACCCTCTAAAGATATATCCTATTTCTTTCAAGGATTAGGGCTTTGATATTAGAACCAAAAGAAAGAATAATCCTTCACCCAATCAGGATCAATAATGAATATCAAGGTCTACAAGAAAGGAAATTTGATGGACAACCTTCACCAACGACATCAACTATTATTTGATGATTTTAATTAGTACTTATTGCTAGGGAACCAAATGAAAAACATAGCAAGGTACACAATAATAACCAAATCAACAAAGGAATAAGGATGGAAAAAACCCGAGAACACCTTCCTGCCAAGTGGTAGACTTACCCCTCAAATGATCGATCTTGAAGGCTTATAGAAGACTTGAGCATTTCACCATTAATCCTTATGCACCAAATAAAAACAAGATAGACAAGCTTCAAGAATTGGAAATAATCATCCACAAAGATAAAACCCTTTACACAACCATATGCCCCAAGAAAAAGATATGTCAATTAGGCTCCAAAGAGTGTGAGATCCAAAATTCCAACCATGAGTACAAATGATGAAGTGCATCTCTTTATATAGAGAGATGCTCAACTTCCTTTACAAATAAAATAATATTATCTCATGTGAGATCCTTATATCTAGGCTTAATAAAATTAAAACACACATTTCCTACATCTATCTAGTCAAAATACAATAAAAATAAGGTGGTCAAGACACATGTACAATGATCAATGTGAAGTAATCCCAAAAAAGAGTGATGTCTCCTCTAAATAAGGAAGCATGTGCCTCCAAGGTGCAGCGTCTAGAATCCAAAGGCTCTCAAAGAGTTCATATTCTCAACCAATTCCTTGAATCATGCAATTAATCCCCTTTAGGTCTCCTCCAAATGTGGACATGTTCCTTCCAAGATGAAACGTTCCCATAATTTATGAGTAGAATACCCTTTAAAGGGGGTTACCCTCTACAAATAAACATACAAGGTCATGTGTGAGATGTTCAAGGTCAAAGGCTTCCTTAATACATGCAAGTCCACCCTCCTAGGGTTCTTCCAACGTGGGATTGTGACCTACAATGTGAAAAATCTCCAAAAGTGATGTGATAACCCCATCAAAGTGGACGATATTCTACAAATCAACTCCATAATCAATGTGTGATGTGTACAAAGGAGAGCCTTACTCCTTGAAACAATTTAATCACCCTCAAGCCATGGGAGGGAGATAGTAAGTCCACATATGCCAAATAAATCACTCCATGCAAAATTCAAGGTGGTTGTCCCCCTAATTTAGGTGACATATGACTCAAAATGAGTGAATGAGGTGGGATCTCAAAAATATAGAACATGGCATGGTATGAGAATCACTAGTGTATGAAGAATAGCTCAAAATATTTTTGACCATTGCCTTGGAAATCGTGGACTAACTCAATAATCGTAAACTGCATTGGGAAAAATGAAGATGCCCACAAAATTTGGATGAAACATGTTATCCCCATTTTGTGGATAACTAAGGAGATTATGTCTCGAGGCCCTTAGGTTGCAGATATGGAGTGATGAGAGACTACATGAACAACAATACCCTTTGCACAGATGGAAAACCCACTCACCACCACAAATGGCCATAGTTTTGCAGACGACATCCACCACATCAGCTGGCTTCTGGAAGGTAGTGTGCCTTGCTCCATGAGCTACAAGTCAGTATTATGGTGAGGATCATTTCAATATTCAAGCCATTTTATTATGTTGTATCTTAGATTGTTCTATATTTCATGATATATGATTGGACATTATGCCTTTTTCCCTACTTCACCTTGGTAGTTGACACTATGCCCTAGTAAGTGGTCTTCCTTGGGAATGGGTTTGCTACTAGGAACTCCCTTAATGAGCCATCGTACCATTCCCGACCATACTTACCACTTTCCATCATTATTCCCCTCCATTTCCTTATCTATTGTGATTTTAGGGTGTATTAACCCAAGAAGGGGTTGTCCCTCATTCTATGGGAAGAAGGGGCTAAAGGCTTAGAGGGGTTGATGTTGGGTAAAAGATAAAAGCCTTATATAAACCTTCTAGATGCTTTGCCCAGGGATCACCCAAGAAAACAATGAAACACTTATATTTAAGTAAAGGGGACCCAAAATATAATAAAGAATGATTAAAAGGTTAGTTGGAGGATAGGAGGTCTCATCACGAGCCGACCTGTCACGTCCATGAATATCTAGTGGTATGAAATTGTCATCATCTGGTCACCAAACCAGGGCAATGGCTCTCAGTTGCATGGATGAGAGAAAGGGGGTCTCATCATGAGACAAACTTCTCATTTCCACTAGGTGTTTGTGGGTGACATTGCCATCATTTGGTCACCATGCAAGGGTAGTCACCTTTAATCTCTCCTTATGCTATATTGAAATAAAATACAAAGAAATAAAGATAAAAGGCAATTGATGGGCTTGGAAAAAGTGCATTGTGGACGAAGATACCACACACCCTCTACAAAGACACCCATGAATGAGACACTATGAACCCTTGTATGTCATGAGCCCTATACCCATTGAGTCTTGACCCCAACAAATTCATCCACTTTACATGGTTTAGAGAGGGATATCTTGGAATCTCTCCTTAAAATAGGGAAATATCTACCCAATAGGACACCTCGTCAACCCTCCCATAGTCAATCTTCACAAATCACATAGTGTCTTTGAAAAGTTAATTGTTTGATATAGTGATATTTGATGCACATTCTTAGATAGCTTATTTATTGATTGGATTCACTTATCATGCTGTTATGACTTGAGATCCTTGGAGGGTGTGCTTATTTGTCTTTGCAGGACCTAGTTGGTGGATAGTTTTGGGAGAACAAACCTAGCTTGGGCTTCCATGGGGCTACAAGCCCACAGGTTGGATGCCAGGGGACCACATGCTGGATAAAGAGATATCAGACTTGGAAGGCCTTGATGATCACTTGGACGACATAGCCCATCCCTCAACTTCCAAACGATTTTCCTAGGAGGGGCAAAACGTCCTATTTTTAGCTTCACGTCATGCCTTGGGGGTTATGGCATGGTGGTGAGGTGCCACTCTTTTGACACATGGAGTTTTTGAGGAGAAGAGGGTCTTCACCATGATGAGAGTACTTATATGCTTGACATTGTTGAGGAAAATATATGAAATGATCTTACTCAAGCATTTTCAGATTCTGCTTGGCTAAAGAAAAATAGACGAGAATATCACCCTATGTTTATAGCCAACAAAAATAACATCCTAACTCACAAGTATTAATTACAAGTGCTTAGGCTAGTCTTTTATCAACAAAAAGCTCGCTGGAAATTCACTTTTTATGTAATTTTCTGAACATATCAGTTGATGAAATAAATGTAAAGATAGAAGAAAATCCACCAAGATAATAATCAAGATAGATGAGACATAAAGCAATCCTTTATTTCATTCAAATTCACCAAAGAGTCATTTCCTTTACAAAATCTCATGCATAAATTTTGGACCAAAGTCAAACTTAGACATCCTCGATGGAACATACAAAAGGACCTCTGACAGAAAACCAAAACTGAACTCTAAAAGTTGGACCAACTTGCCATAAATTGCTTCCCACTCGACTCTGCACAATAGCCTTTGTTAGTCATGAAAACTAATTCACAAACAAACAAGTCTACACAGACTATCAAAGGTAGATCAACACCTCTAAAAAACAAGTGTCTGAATGATGTGATTCAACCTTGAATATTGCTGTCTACAATAAGACCCTGCTATCATAAAAGAGAATTAGGCTTGTGATGAATAAATGAACGAATGAAAACTGAACTATATCAACATAAACTCAAAGAGAAAACCTTAGTATGCTTCAGCTTCTATCCTCCTCTATAAAACTCCAGACTGGAGGGTTAAGGGTCTGCTCTGTAGCCACCACAAGGGGAACATAGACAACTCCTCATAATGGTGAAACTTTCGAGGCCAATGGTATACACAGAGAGAGAGCCATGATTCATTCATGGATAGGTAACAAATCCATGACCGGGGCCATAAAAAAAAGTGAGGCTCTAATTTTGGCCTGGCAATGTTATTTAACGCACGCAGGGTACAACCCTTGTTCTCTTCGATCAAATAACTACAACACAGAGGTGAAGACAGGGTCGAGTAAGAACAGAGAAACCCATTTCGTGACCCTTTCATGGTGAAACCAACCAATGCGCAAATGAACAAAACAAAGTGACACAAAATGCCTTCAACCATTAGACCCATAGAAGCCAAAGACTAGATTTAGTGACAAATGTGTGAATATAGCCATCCACTCAAGACCACACAAAAACCCTCCAACTAAACCAGCAGGGATAATAGAGAGCTACCACCTAGGAAGACTAATAACTTCTATGAATTCAAAATTATTACAGGAAGAACCATCCACTCTTCATTCCAAGAACACAATTTCACACAGTTGCAACACTCAGGAAAAAAAAAACCAATACACCTAATCCAGTAATCATTTCATAACCAGAGCAGAGTCACGAATGGCCAAAAAAAAGGACATACCTGTAATCAAATTCCTTAAAACGAGAGCTAGCCGAGCGGTTCCTCCTTGCTAAAAATTTGAAGCATAACCACAACAGCAAGATCGAACAATATCCCGACTAGGGTGGCAGATAACAGGAGGAGTAAAGGTGACGTGCAGTAAATGCATGTCGCCTCCACCCACAATGCACTAATTCATCAGTGCATTCCAATGAGTTCTTCATTGACACCATCAATCAACCCATGTATCGAGACCATCACCACATTAAAAATCAATAGACCATACCACCTTTCTAACTTATGCCATAACATAATTCAAGTTCCATATAACAATTCACATAACCATTAGCACTATTTCCTTGCCAAATGCGCCACCAACATTTCATACCATATGCGTATTAACCATATAACTCAATCACAATTGCATAACCATTTACTTTGCTAGCTAGGATTTAACAATAATTGTTAAGTCTTTTATGCATGTAATATAGTATATAGGATAGCTTGAAATTCTTCCCCTTTACAATTGCTTTTCATTTCCTTCCAATTGTTTGCATGTAGTATAGTAAAAACACATAATTAGATTCCTTTTTTTGCACTTGTTATAGTATTTTTTCCTTTCTCAAAACTGCCCTTCATGTAATTTCACTAACATGTTTGTTGTGTAGGTGCAATAAGAATAGATAGAAATTGTTGAACACACCACCCACACTAAGAGGGGGGGGGTGAATTAGTGCGTGGAATTTTCTAACTTTTCTTCTTCTTTCAAACTAACAATTAAAACATATTTGAACATATTAAGAACAATCAAATCATAATCACAATGGACACATAAGATACTAAATGTTTGTATATAATTTATATGAATATATGTGAATATAATAATAAGGATTTTCCCAACACCAACTATTTTGTTTCAACACCAACTAAAGTTAGGAGCACCAACTCCTTGGAGAGCACCAACTCTCAAGCAAGACCCAGCTTGCCACAAGACCCAGCTTGTTGATAGAACACAGTCTATCCAAATAGAGTTCATATAGTAATTCAACTCTATTTGCAGTGATCCATTATTGAGTCAATTCTGTTTCATGATCAGAGGTATACAATCAACACTCATCACTGCACTTCATCTTCTCTCTGAAATTCACGCCTTCTTCACTTCGTCTTTCCTCTGATATTTGCACCTTCTTCACTTCGTTTTCTCTCTGATATTCGCGCGAACCTCAGGTTCGTATCCCCTTCATTTTTCTCCGCAGGCCACTCTTCCTTAGTGAGCCTATCTTTTCCACAAGCCCGTATGCTACTTGTGCAAAAACACACTCTCTAGTGAACCAATCATGGTTGTATTTATAGTATCTTATGCTAAAAAATTGTTTAAGTTATTGAGACAACTTGTGAAACAAGTTATAACTAAATTGTTTATTTACAACGACTTTTGGGACCACCAAAGATCATCATTCCGGGTCTTCAACGTTAAACTTGGCATCCCCTTTTACTTTCATAAATCGATCACATGCATGGATCGATTTCCTTCGTCTCTGTGATAACTAAAATTGATGCTTCCTTCAAATCATGTTCATATGATCATAGGCGTAGATGTTGGCAAATGTTTAACAGGTAGCGCATGCTTTTCATTGATGGCAAGTACAACAATGAAGATGGCATGAGTACAGGAAGAATGTAACAGACGGGCACTAGAAGTATTTTAGGAAGACGCTGCAGAGCAAGCCCGATAAGTTTAGAAGAGATAGTGCAGAGGATTGTTGGCAGGTTATTATCAGGCAAAGTAAGCTTGTCATTGATGGCAAGATCAGAGTATGCAGCGAAGGAAAAACAAGGACAAAGTATGCTCCGGAGGAGAAGCGCCAGTGATTGCTGGATCTCATCCTGAATTCTCGATGGCCATCAGATCTGAATGAAGACAAAAGGAGCGCACAGATCTGGAGGATAGATCTCAGGCATTAGATCTGAGTGCATGATCCGACCATCGTTGGATCGAGGAAAACCTGCACGATCCTTAAAAGTGAAAGGAGTAGAGGGCTCACAAATATCGAAAGCAGGAGGAACGTCCATCTCAGGGGGTTATGTGGACCATTGATCCGACTCCCTGTTGGAGTTTCAGGGATCGAGAGTTGGAGATGTCAAAGAATGTTGACATCAAGAATCTTGAAATCGCGATGTGTGAAATCCCGACTGAATCTGAATTGTCAGATCAAGATGTGATCTGGACCGTTGATCCGACTCCCTGTCGGATTTTCGAGGATCGAGAGTTGGAAATGTCAAATAATATTGACATCAAGAATCTCGAAATCGCGATGTGTGAAATCTCGACTGAATCTGAACCGTCAGACCAAGATGTGATCTAGACCGTCGACCCGACACGTCAACAAACCTAAGAACACGTGGCACAACCAGGCAATGACAAGTGTCAAGCTAATTCAACACTTCATGTACATATAAGTCACGAATCAGAGTGACACGTGGCAGTATTCAACACGTGTCAATCCACGTGTGAAGTCAGCAGGTTGACTCCACTTCGGAGTTTCGAAAATCGGGAGATGGAGATGACAAGAACTCCTACCACAGGAGTCACGAAATCGCGAAAGCGCCTTATCCATAAGGCTGTGGTCACATCAACGAGAGATGGAAAAATATCAGAGGACAAGGAGGAGCTAAAGGGAACGAGCCTTGGAGCACGGTCAAGTAGGGAGGAGAACGATACAAAAGGTGACACGACAGGAATGGGGCCCTTCCTCGATACCCCACCATTCCAGACCCCCCCCTTTAATTAAAGGAAAAATGGAAAAGGGGGTCTGAAATCGCTTGAGCATCGTTGATCTAGGTACTTTAATCCTGACCGCTCAAGAGATGTGCACCCAATTCCAGACCCCCCCCCCCCTCCGCTTAAAGATAGAATGGCAGGGGGGCTCTGGAATCGAATCCCGATCGTAGATCTGGGAGCACAGATTCTGGCCGTCCAGATTTGTTCGCTGCATATCCAACGGTGCAGATGAATGTGAAGAAGATCGGAGGGCGATTGTAGCACGACATAGTAGAACTGCCAGAAACCATTGACGACGTCTGCTAGAGAATTCGAAGAGACCTCTGTGTGATCGCCAGAGGAGATGAAGAGTCACCAAGCTTCGTCCAGTGAAGGAAGACTATTCTTAGAAGGGATTGACAGATGGATGAGAGTTGAAGTCTATAACTGAAACAGAGAAGGTGAGCTCGACTGTCACAGAGAAGACGAAGAGTCTCAAACTACCAGAGAGGATGAGGAATCTCAGTACAACATACAGTGATGTTGAACGCGTGGGAAAACCATCAGAGAAGTTGAAGAGTCACGATGATGATCATGCAGAGCACTTGAGATGTGGAGGATATTGGCGCGGTATGAGCTTGCAGAGGAATGGCGAATATTGCATGCACAAGATACACAGAAGCTATATATATATACACGGTACAGAGAAGAGAAGGGGTTGCTGTCGCTATTGGAGTTTGCTGTGGTTGTTGTTGGTGAAGGTGATTCATGTGTGAAGAAGGAGGAGAGTGAAGCAGCTGAATAAAAAAGAAGAGGAACAATGCATTGAATGGACATGGAGCAAACAACATATAAGGCAGAAGAACAGATAGCGCAAGTGAGGTGTGCAGGAAGGCAATGAGGCAGACAGAGTAACGAAATGCAGTAGAACAGTGATGAGTCTGGTAAGCCATTGTTGAACATTATATCACTGTAATAAGTTTGAGTAACAAAGAAGTAATATTTCAGGGTGGTTGGGAGGTGCTAGGGAGGACTGTTGTCCTCATAGGTTCAAGTGGGTGCTTGAACACAGGGAGTTGTAGCTTCCATCTGGTTGTAGCCAGAGAAACCAGGGTGGCAGGGTGGTGCAAGGGAGAACTCTTGTTCTCTATTATACAGGTTGGTTCCTGTATGATTGGAAGTTTATGCTTCCATCCAGTTGGTGCTAGAAACACTCAGGCAGTTGGTGCTTCCTTCTAGTTGGTGCTAGAGAAACCAGGGAGTTGGTGCTTCCTTCTAGTGGGTGCTAGAGAAAATAGAGAGTTGGTGCTCTCAGCAAGTTGCATCTTGCAAAACAGAGGTTGTAGCCTCATTATGAGTTGGT
>ML781342.1:680876-696920 GCA_009831015.1 Picea engelmannii | reverse complement strand
TCATGTGGGGGTCCTTCATCTTCGTAAGGACATAACTCTCAAACCATGAGGAGTTATGTGACATTCCACATACCACCAGAAATGGCATGACAAGAACTATCCATCTAGGATAGTTTCACCAACAATTTCCTTGATCTTCATCTTTTTATTCCACATACAATCATGGGTCCTCCAACCATTCTTCTCAATCCGCAAAGCGTCTTCTCGTGAGGGATTTCACCATAAGGGGACCACTTTGGAGTTCATCCGTTTGTGCACCTTATCAATCATGATAAGACAATAATGAGAGAATGGGTCCTCCAACCATTCTTCTAGGATAACTCAATCTGCAAAGCGTCTTCCCATGAGGGTTTTCACCATAAGGGGACCACTTTGGAGTTCATCCATTTGTGCACCTTATCAATCATGATAAGACAATGATGAGTCATCTATACATTTTTCCAACAATGCATCATATACCAATGAAACCACATCGATCCATCTTCATCATGTATCAATGACAACTCATTGATCCATCTTCATCTATTCATTCTCATCAAGGACAATACATATTATATTACATCAATCATCAATCAATCAATCCTTTGACATCAATCAATCACTTGACATCAATCAATCAAACCATTGACATCAATGACAACATGATCCAACAGGTCTGCCATGTGTCCTTGCTGACGTGGTCTGCCACATGTAATTGTAGATGTGGTCTGCTAACCAACAACCTTGATCCAACGATCATCGTATGTCCTCCAAATCCGATGGTGCTTATCCATTTAGGATTTCCGGGCTTCGGGTATTTCAAATCTCAAACTTTCCGGAGCATAAACTCCTCACATCTTTATACCCGAACTATATGTTGTTCGTTGATCATGATCCTAGATCGATGGCTCGATCTATCTGCGATTCATCTCTTCTAGCTTATCCTATCCTTCCACTTAGAATGATCCAACGAATGACAAAATTTTGCATACTCAAATTCTCAACCCTTTCAGCTTATCCTGTCCTTCCACTAAAATGTAATCCAACGGTCGTGAAGACACTCGAAGTAGATCCACGATCACAGATGATTGCGAAACCACAACTTGCAAGTGATTTAACTCATTACCCAAACACCACAATTAGAAATTGTGTGCTATTAGTGAGTCAACCACAATTTTCGATCTTCGAAGCTATAAGATCAGACGGTCTTGACTAATTGTGGGATTGGAACTAGCACGATATTTAATTCTCCTTTTGATCTCCGTAATTCATCCCTGCCATTGATTTGGCGATTGTGCATCTGATGGTCACGACTTAATCTGACTTAAACTGATCACTTGTTGGATCAACCACAGTCGTCGATATCCGAGTTTATGAGATCTGACGATCTAGATCAATTGCAGGGTTAGAACTAGTGAGTTGTTTAATTCTTCTTTTTCTCTCCGCAATTCATCCCTATCGTTGATCTGGCTTGTAGATCCGATGGTCACAATCCTCCAATGGTCCTCAAGCCCACGGTCACTCATATGACTGATGTCTGTTATATTTAGATGATCAACATAGTCAACCTCTTGATTGGACGACTGTTGAGGCTTCTCACTCTGATCGGACGACTGCTGAAGCTTCTCACTCTGAGCTTACACTTTTCTTTCTGAGCTTTGATCTTTGCATTTGCTAACCCTCCTGAGATTTTATCATAGGAGCATTTTTGATCCTATCATGATAAAAAATAATCACAAATTTCTTTAGTTCACTCCTCCTCCTGAGCTTACGATTTCAATCTTATGCATATTGTTCGCTCCTCCTCCCGAGCTTTTATCATAAGAACATTGTTGATCCTATCATGATCAACAATAATCACGAATTGTTTCATACTGTTCACTTCTTTTGCTAACTGATATATTGTGCAATGCACTCTTCCTTCTGAGCTTTGATCTTCACTCACTTCTGTACTGCGTTTTCCCTTCTGAGCTTTGATCTTCATATTGTTCGCTTATTCTGCTAATTGATATACTGTTGACATCAATTTCAATCTCATCTATGGTAAATCACAATGATAATTCATCATAACAAAAAATCATCACATCGACTGTTGACATCAATGATAATATGTCCAACAATCTCCCCCTTTGTCATTGAGGGAAACACACCAACTTCATATACAAAACTCCCCCTGTGATGATGCTTTCCTCTTATGAAGTTTTCTCTCCCCATTTGACATCAATGGCAAAGGGTTTTTCCTCCTGTGGTAAATCTCTATATGTTACTGACCAGAATCTGAACTTGGGTAACTCTTCCTACAGTCATGTTTTGCCTGCCATAACTGAATGAATCCCCTTGTCAATATGCTCTCTCTCTTCTTTTGGCTAGTATCCCCCTTTGTTTATGAAAAGGTATCTCTTCCTGACAAGGTTTCTTCCCCTGTTAATTTACTAACTTCTTATCTCAGTTGATTGGGATTTTTGTGTTTCAAATGTGTAGTCTTCTTGATACCAATTTTTGTAATGATCGAGTCTTTTGAAAACTTAATCTAATTACTTTATTATTCACTAACCAAAACTTCCCTTGAGTTTTTACTATCTGTTCTCCTCTTTTTATTTATATAGGATGTCATGTACCTCATTTTGTACATCATAATGCTACTTCTGCGGAAGTCACTATCCTACTGGAACACTGCACAATTGTAGCTCATCTTATTCAAACAAATATTGGATCTGCCCATTAATTCTCATCGATATCTAACCAGATGTATCCATCTTTATCCAAGATGCTTCTTTACTATACATTGCTCTAAAGTTGTCTGAGAAAGCTTATACTGTGCTTGTCACATGACAACAATCATTTTTGCAGCAATTAACTTCACTCCTGTTCACTTGTTCATTTTTTTCTATCCACATCTGCGAGTGTCCTGATTTCTTGAACTTTGTTCTTTGATCTTCTATTACCGCAACTCCATTTTTCTTCCATGTTTCATTTACTCCTTTTGTCGTATTGTATGAATCGTTTCTCATTGAATTTTTTCTTGAGTTCTAATAGTTACTGGCTTTGTGGCCATATCCACCACAACTGTAGCATCTCCTAGTGTAACAATGTGTAGCAATATGTCCAACATGATTGCAATTCCGACATCTTATACTGTTGTTGAACCTACCGAATTTTTTTCTTCCATGATGCCTACAATCCAAGGCTTTATGACCATATTCATTACAAGAAAAAAAATAACCATTAAAAACACTCTTATACCTTCTTTGATTCATCCATGAAGGTGTCTCTCTTCTAAACCTGCTTTGAGGTATATGAGTAGCTTCTGGATGTCTTCCTTAATCTGATATTCTAAATTTTGTAGTGTTTCTTTTATTTCTTGAACATGAAGAACCTGAGTCATACATGATTTCACTTTTTACAAATGAAGGAGCTGTGTCAGACCTGTCTTCATCCTTTACAAATGAAGGACTCGTGTCAGACCCGTTTTCACCTTTTACAAATGAAGGACCTGCATCAGATTTCTTAGGAGTACTGATTTCTTCCTTGTTGTATCCAAGACCGGATTTGTCATTTGGTGGTCTCTGATTATCCAAAATCTCATCCAGGGTCATGGAGCTGTTCAAGAACATGATTTGAGTGTTTGACTTCTCAATCTTTTTTCTAAGATTCACAACTTCTGCTTCCATCTCATGACAAGATTATTCCTTTTTATTCAACTGGTTCCTCACTACCTCCTATCTTCTTTTGGCTTCCTCAAGTTGGATTTTAAGATTGATATTGCTTTCCCTTATTTCTTTTAGATCTGCACGGTTTTTGCTTGGTTCATCATCTTCCTTCTTTTCTTCTTTTGCTTGACTGATTTCATTTTTCAGTCTCTCGATCTCCTCTTCCTTTTCTTTTGTTAGATCAACAACTTTTGTTTTCAATCTTTTGATCTCTTCTTCTTTGTTTTCTAACTGAATCTTTTGCTCATATATGATTTCTTCATTGTCTTTGAGATTTTATTTTATTTCTAGGATATGCTTTTGATTTCTAAGCTCATAATCTTCCTTCTTCTTTTCTTTTACTTGACTAATTTCTTTCTTTAGCTTCTCGATCTCCTCTTCATTTTATTCTAACTGATTATCCTGCTCATATATTATCTTTTCATTGTCCTTGAGCATTTCCTTTATTTACAAGATATGCTTTTGATTCTTTTCAAGAAATTCTTTACTGTATTCATGAAGATAGCTATAATATGAATCATTATGGTCATAGCAGTATTCGTAGAGACTCCAATCAACCTTTTGTTTGGCCTTTGATAGTTCTTCTTCTACTTCTTCCATGGGATAAATGCTAACATAACATTCTTTTATTGTATCCGAGTCTTCTTCTTTACTTGCAGGGGAGGATTCAATATCAACATTATTGTAATCGAAATATTGTGGAGAGTCTTTACCTTTATTGATGACTGAGTCTTCCTCTTCATCCTTGATAGGAATGTCTTCTTTCTCTTGTCTTTTGGTTTGACACATCTCTTCTAACTTCAGCCATAAGTCTTTGGTGGATGTGCATAGTCCTATGCTTGCCTTGACTGTATCTGATAATCCATTGAGAAGAATATTTAATGCCACTTCATTATTCTTCCTTTCTTTTCTTTAGAATGTAATCTTGGATAGATTCTTTGAGGTAGTTAATTCCCAAGGATTTCTTACTACTGAATTCCAAACTTCAAATACTCTTGACTTCAAATACTGTTTCATATTTTCTCTCCATGAGGAATAATCTATTCCATCAAATAAGGGAGCTTCAATTGCGGAGAGAGCCATCTTTATACCCATTTCTTTAGGATCTACCTTCCAATGGTTAAACTGTGCTGAAGGAACCCACTCTGATACCAATTGTTGAAAACACCGCCCACACTAAGAGGGGGGGGGTGAATTAGTGTGTGAAATTTTCTAACTTTTCTGCTTCTTTCAAGTTAATAGTTAAAACATATTTGAACAGATTACGAACAGTCAAATCATAATCACAATGAACACAAAAGATACCAGATATTTGTATATAATTATATGAATATATGTGAATATAATAATAAGGATTTTCCTAGCACCAACTGAAGTAAGGAGCACCAACTCCTCAGAGAGCACCAACTCTCAAGCAAGACCCATCTTGCCACAAGACCCAACTTGCTGATAGAACACAGTCTATCCAACTAGAGTTCATACAATAATTCAAATCTAGTTGCAATGATCCATTATTGAGTCAATTCTGTTTCACGATCAGAGGTACACAATCAACACTCATCACTGCACTTCATCTTCTCTTTGAAATTCGTTCCTTCTTCACTTCATCTTTCCTTTGATATTCCCGCCTTCTTCACTTTTTCTTCTCTCTGATATTCACATGAACCTCAGGTCTGTATGCCCTTCATTTTTCTCCGTAGGTCACTCTTTCTCATCGAGCCTATTTTTTCCACAAGCCCGTATGCTACTTGCACAAAAGCACACTCTCAGGTGAACCAATCATGGTTGTATTTATAGTATCTTATGCTCAAAACTTGTTTAAGTTATTGAGCCGACTTGTGAAACAAGTTATAACTAACTTGTTTATTTACAACGAATTTTGGGACCACCAGAGATCATCATTCCAGGTCTTCAATGTTAAACATGGAATCCCCTTTTACTTTCATAAATCAAACACAGGCATGGATCGATTTCCTTCGTCTCTGTGATAAAAAAAATCAGTGCTTCCTTAAAACCATGTTCATATGACCATAGGCGTAGAACCACAAGCTTTTCAATTCAAGCGACACATTACATTCTCCCTTTTAAATCTCTTTACCATATGACTAATGGTGGTGATCTCACGTGAGGCGAGACGGTCGCTTATCAATTCAATGGTCATGATTCAATCTCCTGATGAGATGGACGATTGTTGGGACTTTGAGACTTTGACCTTCAGGACTTTGAGACTTGCAACATATCAAATCTCCCAGAGTGGATTTCGCCGAATAGAGTGGATGATTCACATTTACTTCGTGGAACCTCATGAATGATCATATTTTATCCTTGGACCTGTATTATGATCAACAATTAATAATGCACCCGAAGTGATATTTCAGATCGGACATCTTGTGTCCACTTCGAGACTTCGGATATTATGCTTACGCTATCCTTCCATTGTATTTTGATCAAAAGTTGAGAGTACACCCGACATTATATCGACAGTCGAGATCTCCTTTGAGTCTCCGGACTTCGGATATTTCAAATCTAACCCCTTTGATTCCTCCAGAGTGATCACTTGCTGAGTAAGTCATAAGTTGTGGAGACCACTTGCTGTTAGTTAATACTTCCACTTACACTATCCTTCCACTATAGCAGATCGACGATCGAGAACTCTCCCAAAGTGATCTTTAGATCAAACGTCTTGTGTCCACTTCAGGACTTTGGGAAAGTGATGGTGGTAAAACTCTTGAAGAAAAACTCCTGGAGTGAAGTAACTTACTTACATCACTTAATGACGTGTCATGAGCCAAGTAGCTGCCACATGTCATTCTGAATCATGATTTGCACGTACCTGAAATGCTGATTCAACTTGACACTTGTCATTGTCTGATTGTGCCATGTGACCTTGCTGACGTGGATATCCTCATGTGGCACATGTTCATCTCCTTGATCTAATGGTCAGGATAGTATCCGAAGGGTATCTCATATCGACGACTGAGAGTGACTTCGAAACTTCATCCTTCAGGACTTCGCGACTTTTGACATTTCTTGGTGGTGAAAATCTCGAAGAAATTCTCCCGGAGTGACGTAACTTTCTTACGTCACTTGTTGACATGGCATGGGCCAATTTCCTCTTTGATGCTTGTCATCATCTGATTATTCCATGTGTATTTGCTGACGTGGTCTGCTGACATGGTCTACCAAATGTCTTTTCTGACGTGGTCTGTTGATGTAGATATTCTGACGTGGTCTGCCACATGTCCTTTCTGATGTGGGCTACTGATGTGGTCTACCACATGTCCATGCTGACGTGGTTTTCCACGTGTCCTTGCTGATGTGGTTTGCTGATGTAGTCTGTCACATGTCCTTTTAGATGTGGTTCACTGTGTGTCCTTACTAACGTGGTCTGCTACATGTCCTTGCTGACGTGGTCTGCTGACCAAATACCCTGATCCAACGGTCATCGTATGTCCTCCAAATCCAATGGTCCTTATCCATTTCGGATTTCCAGGCTTCGGGCATTTCAAATATCAAACTTTCCGGAGCGTAACCTCCTCACATCTTTATACCCAAACTAAATGTTGTTAATCGATCATGATCCTAGATCGATGGCTCGATCTGTCTGTGATGCAACTCTTAGAGCTTATCATGTCCTTCCACTTAGAATGATCCAACGACTGACGAAATTTCACATACTCAAATTCTCAGCCTTTTTAGTTTATCTTGTCCTTCCACTAAAATGTGATCCAACGGCCGTGAAGACACTTGAAGCAGATCCATGATCATGAATGATTGCAGAACCACAACTTGTGAGTGATTTAACTCGTTACCCAAACTCCATAATTGGAAGTTGTGCGTTGTTGATAAGTCAACCACAATCATCGATCTTCGAAGCTATAAGATCGGACGGTCCTGACTAATTGCAGGATTGGAACTAGCGCGATATTTAATTCTCCTTTCGATCTCTGCAATTCATCTCTGTCGTTGATCTGGCGATTACGCATCCGATGATCATGACTTAATTTGACTTAAAATGATCTCTTGTTGGATCAACCACAGTTGTTGATATTCGATTTTATGAGATCTGACGATCTAGACCAATTGCGGGGTTAGAACTAGCGAGTTGTTTAATTCTTCTTTCTCTCTCCAAAATTCATTCCTGCCGTTGATATGGCTTGCAGATCTGATGGTCACGATCCTCCAATGATCCTCAAGCCCACAATCACTCATATGACCGATGTCTGTTATATTTAGATGATCAACACAATCAACCTTTTGATCGGATGACTGTTGAGGCTTCTCACTTTGATCAGACGACTGCTGAGGATTCTCACTCTCAGCTTACGCTTTTCTTTCCAAGATTTGATCTTTGCATTTTATAACCCTCCTGAGCTTTTATCATAGGAACATTATTGATCTTATCGTGATAAAAAATAATCATGAATTGCTTCAGTTCGCTCCTCCTCCCGAGCTTACGCTTTTGATCTTCTGCATATTGTTCGCTCCTCCTCCTGATATTTTATCATAGGAACATTGTTGATCCTATCGTGATCAACAATAATCATGAATTGCTTCATACTGTTCGCTTCTTCTGCTAACTGATATATTGTGAAATGCACTCTTCCTTTTGAGCTTTGATCTTCATTCGCTTTTGTACTGCGTTTTCCCTTCTGAGCTTTGATCTTCATACTGTTCGCTTCTTCTGCTAACTGATATACTGCTGACATCAATGACAATCTCATCTATGGTAAATCACAATGATAATTCATCATAACAACAAATCATCACATCGAATTTTGACATCAATGACAATATGTCCAACAACAATGACATTAATGAATAACATAGGCTGTTGTAACATAAGGAATCAACACTTCATAAGCTCAAATCATAACCAATAACAACAAGATCTCATCAACCATTTAAGCCACATCACACATCATCACAACATAAAAAATGAACATATTTGATCTCCAATAGTTCAAGGGGGTCCCACCTACTAGTATTATTTAGTTTTTTATAATAATAGGCTTTAGCAACACTTTGCGGGAAAAACTTTGTTGATAATTTTAATCATCAACAAACTGACAACTCCACAGGAAAATTTGTTTCCAATAGATTTAGAACTCAGAACTCATGGTTTCACAGACCAAGAACAATAATTTTAGAAGACGTAACTAGAATGATTATGCAACAGGGGGAAGTGAGTGGATTTAATGGAAAGATGACTGAGAATTTGGGAATAATTGATGAAAAGTATTAAGTATGAGGGGTTTTTACCACTGTATGCATAATCATTCAACTAGAATATGCTCTTAATTTTCAAGGAGGAAAACTGATAGACTTGCTCTTAAGACAATAGTGGAAAATGTAACAATTTCAAGGGCCCTTCAGAGGAGACATCATAAAAACTGTGTAAGCTTGATTGTTATCGGCTAACAATGCTTTACAGGAGTGTCACTATGGAAGAATTGATCCTACATTCTATCTTGACCAAACACTAAAAGATGATAAAGAACAAAATCGCAACATAAGTAATAATGAAAAAATTAAAACAACAACAGTAAATGACTTAATTGAAAACAACAAGGAAAGAAAACTTAACTTAGAAGGCAGAAATAAAGGTACTGTAAGCGTAGAAAAAAAGCACAAAAATTGAAAGCATAGCTAGGCTACTAGTATACAAAAAATCCAATCAGTATTAGAATCTTTCATGCTGGTCCCTCGCAGTACTTCAAGTGAGGACTGTTAGTGCTGTAGGAAAACAATTGTCTCTGTAATTCCTTTAAAATGTCTGAGTTAGTGTCCAAGAAAAAAGTAATATGGAAATGAACCAACACTTGGAATTGTGATGTAATCATCAACCCTTTGACGCACATGATTAAATCATCAAGATAAGCATGGAGACTGACCAATTCATTGAAGGTTGTGTGTATAGGCCTTTCAAAGGCGGTACTTGCATCAAATAAGCCAGAAGGCAGACCTTTGTAAGGCATAATATCATAATTAGTAATAAAAGTGGTTTTGTGAACATTTGCCCCTTTTACTTTGATTCTTTTGTAACCCAACAAACTGTCAAGTAAGGGCCCCAACTGTGACTCTACAACCTGTTGCAAACATATCCCCATATTGAGAGGAGGAAAGGGATTTATCATAATCGCTTGCCTGAAAGTTCGAAGACTAACACGGGTTCTAATATTATCACTGGTCCTCGAGGATGTTTCCCAATTTGAAACCCACTCAGGGTGGATTGAAAGGAACATCCCATCCCTTAAGAAATCCCTCAACTCCCTAAAAAAGGGTGCTTCCAGTGCAGAATTAACAAGTTCTTGTTTTTTCCTAGCTAGTTTCATAACACGCTAAACAAGACCAGGATCAAAACCATGAAGATCCTCATAAGACCAAGAAAAAACCTTTGGAGATTCACCAAGTAGCCCAGTGGACCCCATCTCTTTTCTAACAGAACATTGGACATTTATTTTAACATACGTTGAATATTCAGGTGTCCTAATGTTCAGGAGGATGGTTTCACCACATTCTTTTGTAACTCCTCTTATTTCTATTTTTCTTTGTTTCCTACAACACTCAATGAAAACAAACTCTCAAGAGGAGTCAAGCCCTCATGAATCTCATTATTTTCTACGGATATAATCTCCTCGGGCTTAAGAGGTTCATTTTGAATGACAACATAGATGCTCTCATCGTTAGGGGTGACCTTCCAAGATCCTTCCTTTTTAGGAATGTATGGATGATGTAGAGATTGGAAAGAACAATCAAACCTGTGAGGCGAGAGTTGTTGATTAGGAGAGGTTGCAAAGACATCTAACTTATCAACCATTGAATTCAACTCCTTCTTAACATGAGTGATTTTAAAAGATAGAAGGTTTAAGCCAAGTGCCCAAACATTTTGGGAGTATTGTTCCATCAACTTGTCGCTAGGAGAGCATGTCTTACTTATCAGGTTCAAAACAAGCTCATAATTTCCGAAAACTAAAAGGTGACCGCAACCAAGATTAAGGGTGTTCTAAATGCCTAATAATAAATCTTCGAATTCAACGACATTGTTTGTACAAGAAAACTCCAACCTGTATGACATATTATGAATTTTCCTTGCAGGGGAAACCAAGATAATACCAGCCTCGTTACCTTCCTTAGAGTGTGAACCATCAAAGTGCATATGCCATAAATCATCATCTAAATCAATTCTTTCCAAAGGAATATTATCCTCTTCAACAAATATGGAATACACTCCTAGGTCTTCTTCGATATAGTTTACGCTAGATTTCATAACACTCTCTATGTAGGGTGAAATTTTTCCTTCTCTAAGGACTATAATATTCTTACCATTCTGAGGAATGGACAAATGTGTCCCGTCGAGTGAGAGGTATCCACCTGTTAGGGCTTTCCAATCTCTCCCCAAGATAATTGAGTAATTTCTTATAGGCATATCAATCACCTGAATGCTGAGGGTTGTCCTTATCTAAGGATGAGCTCATAAAACCAAGGTTACATCTTTAATCTTGCATATGGTTGTTTGTTGTAGACTATTATAGGAGAGCATGCTTCTGGAATTTTCGTTTGTGAAAGACAAGCCTATCTCTTCCATAATAAATATTCGACATGACACTTGGGCCTGAACCACCATCAATGAGGCAACAATGGGTAATCTTATCCATGATCTTTACATAAATATAAAAAGTGGGTTTTTTTACAGGGTATCTAAATTTATGTACACCTACTTTATTTACAGAAGAATCCTCTTCATCTACCTCTTTGAAAATATTGGCTACAACATAATATTTTCCTTCCATGAATTGTTTTAGATGCATCTGTTGTTTAGGGACGTCAACCATGTCTAAGAGGGTTGCATTTTCTTTGATGTTGGCCAATTGATTCAAGATATTGTATTTAGAATAGGGAAGAGGGGGAGTGATTCTTTGACTATCAGGAATTTTAGGAACGTGGGGCATAGCAACGGTTGAGGATGATCTTGGGCTAGAAGAACTATGAGGAGGGTCAAATTTACCCTTGGGAGCATAGGCTTTGTTCCTAGTATTAATAACCATGACATCCTCTGGCTCCGCAAAGTCTAGGACAATGATAGTAGCTTCTGGTCTCTTACCAAAGATATTATCTCTGGCACTCTTATTTACCTCACATGTGTTTTCTTCATGGTGCTCCTCGCAAAAGTTACACCAACTCCAAGGCATGATAGCTTTAAGCTGAAAATTGTTTTCAACCAGATTTCTAAAAGGGGGTGCAGAAGAGGATGAAGCTCCAGGGGTGATAGGGGAGACAATACCCTTCCGCTCAAATGATATCATACGATTGTTCATATATTGTACTAGCTGTAAGAGGGTGAACATGTCTGTCTATCTAACTCATTCTCCCTGGGGAAGACCAGTTCTTTCAAGTTGTTCTTCGTACTCTGAGAAAGTGTGAAGAGTGGAACCGAGATTATCGATGGCGTTTTCTTCAAGCCTATGATGGTAGGGAGAAGGCAATGCATTGTAGTAATGCATGAAACTGGCTTGGTTCTGAGGGTAGATAAGTTCGGTGATTTGATTGTACAACTTGGTGAAATGCAAGTTGAAAGACTTGGTGGTCTCACCATCTT
The DNA here is from genome assembly GCA_009831015.1 of Picea engelmannii. NCBI lineage: Eukaryota > Viridiplantae > Streptophyta > Pinopsida > Pinales > Pinaceae > Picea > Picea engelmannii. The sequence goes on along the minus strand of ML781342.1, from coordinate 684,632 downwards.
TATAAGTGATGTTATTGTATTCCCTTAACTTCTCGGCAGGGCTTTTGGATTGCCCATAAGTGGATCATAACCAATAGATTAACTCCTCCCAAGTAGATAGGATTTTAGGAGGAATGCCAAAGAATTTGGCCGCAACCTTTCCTTCCAAGGAATTGATGAACAAGTGCATGCAGTTGTCATTGTCGTTGGCCCCTATGTTATGACAAGCATTAGAAAATTCCACTAGGTGTTCATTGGTACTAACAGTGTTATTCCCCGAAAACTTAGGCAAGTGCTCTTTAAACTTTGGAAGTGGACGAGTAGCAGGTGCTAGGTTAAGAGGAGAGGACACATGCCATAGTGTGGTTGTGGTGTCTTCTTCAAACTGAAAAATTCCATACTTTTTGATGACTTTGGTGGGATTTGTGGTAGATTGGACATGGATATGGTGGCTATATAAGCTACCGATCACTGATGATGAGGAGGATTGGGAATATGGAGCACTTCCTGTGCCACCAGAGCCTCCACTAAATGCCATCGTGTGGGTGATAGGTGAGGGAAAGAAAGACAAGCTGGATGAATAAGATAAATTCCTCCTCAGAGCACTTTTTTGGACAGATAACACTACATTTATTCTTCCTATTTCAGAAATAGGATTGATTTCAGGTGACAAGCCTCTTCTTCTTCTAGAAGCACGAGAATCTAAGGACATGAAATAAATGCAAAAACTTGAAGAAACAAAGGGTTACTGCTGATTTCTAGGCTATCTACGTCTAGCCTCCAATCGTTCTTGAGCACTAATATCTCGTTCAATTGCTGCCCAATAATGGTTAAGTTCAACACAGGTATTGACAGTGTCTAGAATGATGTTAAACAGGTTCAAAGCAATGCTGGTTTGGTATTGAAGACCGAGCTCGAGATTGGGCTGCCTTGTAACATGAACAATCATTAATAGCAAAATAATCAAAGAATCAATCTCAAAAAAAGAAATATGTATCGATGAAAATCGAGTATAAAAAATTAACCAGAGAGATATCGAAGATCTCCCCAGTATGGTCGCCAAATAAATGTTGAGGAAAATATATGAAATGATCTTACTCAAGCATTTTCAGATTCTTCTTGGCTAAAGAAAAATAGACGGGAATATCACCCTATGTTTATAGTCAACAAAAATAACATCTTAACTCACAAGTATTAATTACAAGTGCTTAGGCTAGTCTTTTATCAACAAAAAGCTTGCTAGAAATTCACTTTTTATGTAATCTTTTGAACATATCAGTTGCTGAAATAAATGTAAAGATAGAAGAAAAGTCACCAAGATGATAATCGAGATAGATGAGACATAAAGAAATCCTTTATTTCATTCAAATTCACAAAAGTTTCATTTCCTTTACAAAATCTCATGCATAAATTTTGGACCAAAGTCAAACTTAGACATCCCCGATGGAACATACAAAAGGACCTCTGACAAAAAACCAAAACTGAACTCTAAAAGCTGGATCAGCTTGCCACAGATTGCTTCCCACTCGACTTTGCATAATATCCTTTGTTAGTCATGAAAACTAATTCACAAACAGACAAGTCTACACAGACTATCAAAGATAGATCAACACCTCTGAAAAACAAGTGTCTGAATGATGTGATTCAGCCTTGAATATTGATGTCTACAATAAGACCCTGCTATCATAAAAGAGAATTAGGCTTGTGATGAATAAATGAATGAATGAATGAATGAAAAGTGAACTATCTCAACATAAAATCAAAGAGAAAACCTTAGTATGCTTCAACTTCTATCCTCCTTTATAAAAATACAGACTGGAGGGTTAAGGGTCTACTCTGTAGCCACCACAAGGGGAACAAATCCAACTCCTCGTAATGGTGAAACATTCGAGGCCAATGGTATACACAGAGAGAGAGACATGAGTCGTTCGTGGATAGGTAACAAATCCATGACCGAGGCCATAACAGAAAGTGAGGCTCTAATTTTGGCTTGAAAATGTTATTTAACGCACGTGGGGTATAACCCTTGTGCTCTCCGATCAAACAACCATAACACAGAGGTGAAGATAGGGCCGAGTAAGAATAGGGAAACCCATTTCATGACCCTTTCATGGTGAAACCAACCAATGCCCAAATGAACAAAACATAGTGACACAGAATGCCTTGAACCATTAGACCCATAGAAGCCAAAGACTGGATTTAGTGACAAATGCATGAAGATATCCATCCACTCAAGACCACACAAAAACCCTCCAACTAAACCAACAGGGATAACATAGAGATACCACCTAGGAAGACCAATAACTTCTGTGAATTCAAAATTATTACAGGAAGAACCATCCACTCTTCATTCCAAGAACACAATTTCACACAGTTGCAACACTTAGGAAAACACAAACCAATACACCTGATCCAATAATCATTTCATAACCAGAAAAGAGTCACGAATGGAAAAAAAAAAGGACATACTTGTAATCAAATTCCTTAAAATGAGAGCTGGCCAAGAGGTTCCTCCCTGCTAAGTATTCATAGCATAACCACAACAACAAGATCGAACAATATCCCGACTAGGGTGGCGGCTAACAAGAGGAGTAAAAGTGACGTGCATTAAATGCACGTCGCCTCCACCCACAATGCATTAATTCATCAGTGCATGCCAATGATTTATTCATTAACACCATAAATCAACCCATGTATTGAGGCCATCAACACATTAAAAACCAATAGACCATATTGTTAGAAGATTGGTTGTTGTCATTGATGTCAACCCTAGTCATGGGTTTTGGACAAAAATATTGATGAAGGTATTTGGACATGAAGGAAAATGCACATGCAGATACAACACCCCTGGATGGATGGTATACATCATGTTGTTTCTGGTGGTATGTGGAACGTCACGTGGATCCTCATGGTTGAGGAGAAATGAATTTTTGAAGATGGCAAAGTGAATTGAAGAAGGAAGTACATGTAGGCCCTGAAGATAATTAAAGAAAATAATTACAAAATAAGAAAGTGTCAGGTAGGCCCTAATGTTAAAACGAAGTGACATAAATGGTATAAATAAACATCATTATACATTCATTTGATACAAGTCGAATTTTAGAGGAAATAATAAGAAAAGAAGGCCGGATTTCAAGGGAGGATGAAGTCTTTTGGTGACATGTTCTAAGGTATGTTATTTTCAAGTCATATTACCATTTTTTCTATAACTTTTTTTTCTGGAAAGATTCAGATGGTGAAATCGCTATGGTATTGAGAAGACATATCAAGGTACCTCTGGTAAAAATTTCAGCTCTTGATTCGCTATAATTATGGAGATACACTCTGTGGAAGATAGGGTTTGTGACCAGTCCTGAAGCTAGTCAATAAACAAATGTTCCGGGTAAAACAATCATAAATTATTCATAAAGAATCCAAATGAAGTGGGACAAATTTCATTGGAAAGAGTACGGACTTTAGTTTCTTGTGTGTGAGTTTTAGAATTGGATGTTAATTATTCAGCGCAGGGCATTCTGTGCAAGTTCACTCTCCTGAATAGGCTAGAATTGAATAAAGTCTACCATTCTTTCTATAACCTCTTTTTGGGGAGGATTCAAGGAGTGAAAATTGGAGGAGTTTCAGAGAATACATTGAATAATATTATCTACAGGATCAGATTACTCCAAGAATTGAAGAATTGTAGAAATTGAAGAAGTCTCAGGAAGCATTATCAGGTTCTATGTGATGATTGGTTGATGGTGATGATTTAATGTAAAGTTTTATTATCTCTCATATATT
>ML781342.1:653818-669789 GCA_009831015.1 Picea engelmannii | reverse complement strand
AAATGTCCAAGTCTCCTATGCCATAACCAACTTTCATCATGTTTGCTTAGATGACACTCTTCTCTATTTTCTTTCAGCACATATACATTATTTTCTGTCCTTATGCCTTTGGCCACCACTTGTCCTGAGTTTACAGACTTTATTTTGCAGTCCTTGGACGTGAACACCACTTCACATCCTCTGTCACATATTTGACTTACACTGAGCAGATTATGTTTCAGACCATCTACAAGTAGAACATCTTGGGCTTTTCCTTTTCCATTACTTAAACTCACCATCCCTTTACCCTTTATTTTACCTGGAGCATGATTTCCAAAGGTTATGTTTCCTGATTTGATTTCACTTAGAGATAGAAACTTACCTTTGTCTCCTATCATATGTTTGGAGCATCCACTGTCTATATACGAAGGGTTCGTTTTTCTTTGAGCTGACAACACTAATCCACACTTGTCACTTTCTTTCTTCTTCCAAAACTTGACATTTTCAGCAGGGGAATTCAAATCTGGTTCATAGTTCCTTAATCGACAGTGAACAGATTTATGTCCATAGTTATGACAGATGTAGCATTCAATTCATTATTCAATAGGTCAAAATTATTGTTGCAGCGTTGTCTACTCATTGACTGTTGATTATTTCTTGACCTCCTTAGTTGCATGTCTCTAGACTTAATTTGGCAATTTGCAATCTGTGAAGGTTTGTTACTTGGCTGTATCATTCTTTGTTGTGGCAAGTATTTATTCCTTTGAAATCTTAATTTATCATGTCTAAGTCTTAAGGAACAATTTACAACTTTGTGACCAAAGTTAGAACAGTAGAAACAATAGCCATAGAAAAATTCTTTGTACCTGGAAAATGGTTGTCTTCTTTGAGCAAATCGATTTCTTCCATGCTGATGGCGTCTTTCAACAGGGAGCACATTATTTCTTTGTTCTACAGATTTAGTCCTGGCACCTTTTTCTTTACTCGTCCCGGGCGACTGGTTGTCTTCCTTTGTTTCTGTAGGTTTGTTGTTTTCATTGGTTGTAGATTTGACAAACTTGATGGGTTCTTCGTTTCTTGGCTTATCACTACTTGATCCCTCTTCATAACCCAAACTGGTTTTCAGCTTTGGATTCCTTTGTTGATTCAGAATGGTGGCTAATCCTTTTGAGGCTTTGATACTTGACAAATTCTGATTATACAAGGCTTGAAACTTCTCCATCTCTTTCCTAGTTTTCACTACTTTTTGTTCTAAGGCTTCACATTTTTCCTTCTTTTCTAATAACTGACGTTTCAGAATGTCTTTGATTTTCTTTGCCTCTTCTAATTCCACTTTTAGTAGGACAAGGTATTCATTAGGTTCTTTACTGTCTTTCTCGAAACGTATCAACAATTGTCTTTTCTTTCTGTTCTTAATTCTTAGTCTGTCAATCTCTTCCAGTACACTGATCAGTTCTCCTTCCATGTCAGCCACAACTTCTTCTTCATTAGCATCACTTCCTGTGATTATATTATCATAATACTTTTTGGCCATAAGTATGAAGTCATTTAGTTTATCTTCAATAGTGGAGTCATTGTCTTCATCATCTGAAGGATCATCATCATTGTTTACGCAAATACTTTTCTTCTTAAAGTTATTCTCTTTAAACAAATTTCTGTGTTTGTGCTTCTCCTCATCATCGCATGTCTGATCCTTTCTTTTGTGGGGACATTTATTTGCAAAATGACCTATCCTACCATAGTTGAAACATTTGAAAGGCAGTTTACCTTTGTATTTGCTTGATCCCTTCTTCAGTCTCTTCACAAATTTTGCTTCAATTTCATCAGGCTCCGAATCCTCCTTCTCGTCTGCCTTAAATGATGCTTCTCTGGAGGTGGGTTTATCTTTAACTATTCTCATTTCATATGCAGTCAATGTTCTTATAAGTTGATCAAACTCCAAGGTTTTTAGATCATTAAGTTATTCAATAGCAGAGACCTTCAGGTTGAACCTATCTGGTAGAGATCTCAAAATTTTTTGAACTAAAGAAGGTTCCTCAATTTTCTCACTAAGTGCTTTCATTGCATTTACCATTTCTTCTACTCTAAGAAAGTATTTTCCAACAGTTTCATCTTCCTTCATCTTCAGCTGTTCAAAATGTATTTTGTAGGTTTGAAGCTTGGTGTCCTTTACCTTCTCATTACCTTCATAACTACTAATGAGTCTGTCCCACATTTCTTTGGCAGTTCCTAGGTGCATAACTTTTATGAATTCTGCTTCTACAAGCCCACTCAAGATAGAATTCATAACCTTAGCGTTGAAGCTAAATTCTAGATTGTCATCCTTATTAGCTAGTACAAATGGCTTTACATAACCAATATCTACCACATCCCAGACATCTGCACCTAAGGCCATTATGTAGGTTCTCATTCTAACTTTCCAGAAGGCAAAGTTTGTTCCATTGAACATAGGGGCCTTATTGGTTGAATTTCCTTCATGGCTTGACATGTTTAAGCTCTAGGATATACCCTTAGATAAAAGGGGCCAGATCTGATACCAATTGTTGATCAACTGAGAGGGGGGGGGGGTGAATCAGTTGTTACTGGGCTTAAACAATTATGCTTATGTTAAACTCTTTACACAACATTTAATGATAGTCACAATAATGCAGGGAAGTAAGCAATAGAACATTCAACACCAGTCACACATATGAGATACATTGATATAGATATTTCTTGAGGAAACCCATACAGGATAAAAACCTCTTCTTCTTGATATGATAAGTAATCTTTACATTCTTTAAATTATCATACATATGAGAACCAACTCATAATGAGGCTACAACCTCTGTTTTGCAAGATGCTACTTGCTGAGAGCACCAACTCTCTGGATTCTCTAGCACCAACTAGAAGGAAGCACCAAATCCCTAGTTTCTCTAGCACCAACTAGAAGGAAACACCAACTCCCCGGTTTCTCTAGCACCAACTACAAGGAAGCACCAACTCCCTGGTTTTTCTAGCACCAACTAGAAGGAAGCTACAACTCCCTGTGTTCAAGCACCCACTTGAACCTCCAAGGACAACATTCCTCCCTAGAACCTGCCTACCACCCTAAAATATAAATCTTTGCTATTATGACTTATTACAACGATATAAAGTTCTTCAATGGCTTACCGGTCTCATCACTGTTCTACTACACTGCGCTCCTTTGTCTGCATCAGTGTCTTCTGCACACTCCTTGCGCTTTCTGTTCTTTTTCCTTTTATGTTCTCTGCACCATGTCCCTTCAATGCACCATTCCCCTTCTGTACATTTTTGCTGCTGCACTCTGCCTCCTTCTTCACACCTCAATCACACCCAACAACAACCACCCCGATCTCTTCTTTGTTTTGCATTCTTATAGTCTCTGTGCACCTTGTGCATGCAATATGCGCCATGTTCCTGCATGCTCTCCCTCTGCCACTGTTCTCCACATCGGGGTGTTTTATCGTACTTCCCTATGCCACCACTTTCTCCCTACAACCTCTACTGCCTCTCTCTATCCTGCATCTCCTCCTCATGTCGAGTACTCTACCTGATCATCATTGAAACTCTTCAGCTTCTCTGGCGCTTTAACCCACGAGTCCAACATCACTGGGTGTTATGCTGAGATTTCTCAGCCTCTGGTAGTTGAGACTCTTCGTCTTCTCTATCATAGTTGAGCTAATCCTCTCTGTTGAAGTTACAGGCTTCAACACTCATGCATCTCTCAATCGCCTCTAAGAATAGTCTTAAATCATTGGAAGATGCCTCGAGCCTCTTCATTTTCTCTGGCGACCATTCTGAGGCATCTTCAAGTCCTCTGGCAGAAACCATCAGTCATTTCTAGTAGTTACACTGGGAAGTGAAACAATATCCCTCCAATCATATTCAAGTTCACCTACACCGTTGGATGGAGTTCGTAGGGTATTGCATTTAATTCATCGTTTCATATTTCGGCATTTTGGGATTCCTGTGGTTAAGGTTTCTTTACGCTTCACGTACTGATCCTCGAAACTCCAAAATTGAGCTTGGTTGCACTAGCTCCTTCCTCCATCTTCCGCCAATGTGACCAATGGCTGTGACCACAGGCTGAGCCAAAACATGTTTCACATTTCAGCATTTCGACAATCCTGTTGTGAGGCATCTCGACTCTCCAAGGCGATCTCTGAAACTCCGAAAAAAGGAGCTTGCCGCTTCAATCTTTTCTCTACAGATCTTCAACGATGTGACCATCGGAATATGACCCCTCTCCAATCACATAAGTGCTTCGATCTCTAGATAAATGGTCCTCGATTTGTGGTGATTGAAGGACTATCCTCTGCCCCGGGACTTCAGCCTTCGGGACTTTGGGGGAGTGATGGAGTTAAAACTCCCGAAGCAAAAAATCTCGGAGTGAGGTCAGTCTTGCGTCACTCGATGATGTGTCATGACCCGAGTGGCTATCATGTGTCACTCAGAATTGTGATTTCCAGTGGCCTGAAATGCCAAATAAACTTGACATTTGTCATTGTCTGATCGTGCCACGTGTCATAGTTTTCGACTTGTCCTTTCTGACGTGGTCTGCCACATTCACCTCCTAGATCTGTCGACCCAGATCACTTTGCGATTTCTCATATTGCGATTTCGACATTCTTGATGTGAATGTTCTTCACTTCCAAGTCTCGGTCTGTGAAACTTCGAAATGGAGTTAGATCATCTTTTCAAATTTTCGCACTTTGCAACTTCGGGACTCTTGTGATGAGGAGTCTCAACACTTGATTCCTCCATCTCCTGGTATCCGAAACTCCGAAATGGAGTCGGATCAACGATCCAGATCAAAATTTGATATGATGGCTAAGGTTATTTCGCGATTTCGCGTATCGCGAGTTTGAGAGGTTAGGGAACCCTGTTCCTTTGACTTTCCAGTCAACGAAAGGATGATCTTTCGTTACGTATCCTTCTTGGATCGATGGTCCAGTTTTTTCCTTGATCCAACGGTTGAAATTATATCATGGTTTAGCATATCGCGATTTCGCATTTCGCGACTTCGGGACTCCTGTAGTAAGAGTTCTTGACATCCCCAACTCCCGGTATCCGAAATCCTGGTATCCGAAACTGTCTCCTGCTTTCGGGATTTCGGCGTTTCTCATTTCGCAATTCCGAGACTCTTGTGGTGAAGTGTTTTGACACTTCAACTCCCGGTCTGATCTTTCCATGCAATTATCCCTGCGCTGCTGATCTTCCTTGCTAGCCTGTTTGTCATCAAATAAACAAGCACACTCTTGCACTCTTCGTGCACCTCTGCACTATCTCTTCTGAGCTTACGTTGTCCCTGTTTTGCCATCGCTGCATACTCTGATCTTGCCATCAATGGTAAGCACATCTTCCTGAAAACATGCTAACAAATTTTAATCATCAACAGACATGGGACCTTTGGAGGCCTACCCATGCTTCTCCAACACGAACGACTTCCTCAAAGTGTCAAAATGTCCCCTAAAAGGGAGACGTCCTTCTAAAATTAGGGATTTCTTATGTGCAAAAGTGAATTTTAAATGAATTACTTTGTAAAAGGTGGAAATATTAGGATTGTTGACCCCTAATTTTGTGTTTTACCCCTTAATTTGTGGATAAGTCACCTTGGTGACATTTGTATAAATAAGAGATCATAAGATACATTTGTATAAAGTATAAGGACCTTGTACAATGTGTTTTTCTTGCTTATTCATATAAGAATTTTGGGAAACGAAGAGTCACATAAAACTCTTGAAATTCCTCTTTAACTATTCAAACCCTATTTACTAATGACATTATTTGTTTTTAATATAGTGAACACATTATTTTTAATATAGTGAATCCATTATCCAATTTGGAGGCTCCTAGGAATGATGGGTCCCACTTAAATGAAAAACCCTATTTACTAATGACATTATTTTTTAATATAGTGAATGCATTATCCAATTTGAAGGCTCCTAGGAATGATGGGTCCCACTTAAATGAAAGCCAACTTATTTGAAGGATGACGTGTTCGACCATAAGGAATAACATAAATTGTCCAATCCTCGAGAAATCAAAATCCTTGAGCACCTTAACCGTTTATACACTAATGACTTATACAATCTTCTACCTCATGAAATCATGTGTTTGTTGCATAATATATATCTATTTTCCTCCTATCTAACACCAATTTTCTTCCCTTCAAGGATGTTCCAAGCCACAATGAAATGTTTTTTTTGTTTTGCAAGTTAGGATTATAACAAAACAAGACCACATGAAAACATGATCAATAACCAATAAAATAACAACATAATATTACAGTTAAGTCCAAATGAAGTTACCATTGTTTCCACCAAAATAAATAAGCTTCTTCACACTTCCCTGATTATCATACACACTTCTTGCATTGACCATATACCAAAATAAATAAGCTTCTTCATACTTCCCTGATTATCATACACACTTCCTGCATTGACCATATAGTCTTTTCATATGTAGGAACCTTGTCGATATCTCATGAAACATGGTGAGTAAATCATGGTTCACTTCAATTGCTATTTAATCTAATATATTATGCAAATTATGCTAAGTTTCTTTTGGAAAATGAACATCCATGGTACTTTATTAAAACAAGAGAGACTAAGACCTATATACTCAATAAAATTGTAGTTACCTACTTGATGAGAACCATCTAGAGTTCTGATATTTTTAGAGGTCTCATTTAGTGGTTTTTTTTACCTTTGTTTAAAAACCCAGTGCTCTAAAATCACCCCCATTTTCTCGAGGCAATCTTTGACATTTTGAATCTTCTTAGTTATAAAGTATCAACATTATTTTTTTTTTAAATGTTGTTTTTCATTTTTGTTTACAATGTCTATTTTTAATTTTTTATCGATAGTTTTTCTTCTTTTTTCAATGTTAAAAAAATTCTAAATTTTGTTGTTTTTAACATTTTAAAAAATGTCATATGTCATTTATATGTTCAAAGTTTTGATTTTCATCTAATTATTTATATTAACTAATTTAGGATGCGATACATTTATATTTTTATTTTGTAATCTAACTACTTCTTATATTAATATGTCACAATAAGAGTTACAATCACTCTTTCACATTGCCTACCCCAAGGGAAACCAGAGCCATTGCAGAACAAAAAATCTATTCTTTCCATTATAGAGTTTATGTAAATAGAAAACATAGTAGCTAAAGACATACAACTGTATTGTGCTAATTTGCTGATATTTAAGTAGTCTATTGCATAACATAAAAACATAGGTGTCAAAAGGTAGGGTGGACTAATTCTAGATATCTTGTTCTTGAGCTATGCTTAGGTGCTAGTTCTCTTGATTTTCTAGGTCTTCATCCAACCATATCGGATTTGACAGTGTGCCTTCAAAATGCAAATTGTTAATATGCCCTTCCTCCATACCATCCCAATTTTCAGATGGACTGTAAACAATGAATTCCAAGTTGAAAATTTCCTTACATAGGATATCTATTTTTTCTCCCATGATATCAATTATGTTCCTAACAGATTGCTACTGACTCCCTTCTTCCTCAATGATCTAAGCTATAAAATATTTAGTCATCTAGTATATCTCTATTTCTATGTATATTCTGGCATCATGAGTCCTAGAATACCCAAGGTCTGAAATCCATCCAACTAATACAATTTCTATTTGATCTTTGAAATAGTTGCTAGCATTTGTGGTTAATGGTTTCTTCTATATGCACCAAATTTTCTTTTGTATTGGTCAAGAATAGATTATGATAGAATTTTAAGCTCTAAGGGACTTAGTTTGGGATTTTGTTTTACTCTTGAGGGTTGGGATTTCCTTTGATCAATACTTCAAATGTCCTTTTGCTTTGGAAAACTATTCAAATTTGCATTCATAATTTGAGGTTTTGGGGAAAGAAGTCATGATTGGAGAGTACAAAGTAGCAGGGGATATATGAAACCAATCAGATTGTTGAGGCAGAAGCACAGGGGGGATAGGAAGATTCCCACTCCTCCAGTTGGTTTTAAAGTGAGCGAGGTCAAGTATAGAGACAAATAGGCCCAGAGGTTAGCAAGAGAACTACTGTTTTTTGTTCCAAGTTGAGATAGCTTAGGAATCCCAGAGGGAGAGTTGGAGTGAGACCAGGGTGTGAGTGAGGATGAAATTTTTAAGAAGGAGATCAATGTAATCCTTAGGACCTAGAACCAAGTCAAATATGAAACCCTTTATACAACCAACCCAAAAATCCACACTAGGTTGCAAAAATAGTTTAACCATTCAAAACTATAGTCATTGAAAACACAACTTCCACAACATCCAAAAACAAAGAAAGTACATGGAGATATCATAATACTAACTATCTAGAGGTGTACCCAGTTGCTAGATTCATTCCTTGAACCATATTCCTTGCATTTGGGTCATGTTTGGTTCCTCCTGCCAACTCAAACTACTTCCATGCGAAGTGCTAACCGAGGTATAAGAAAATCCCTGCCTATTCTTGGCAAGATTTCTACTTGTGGAATCACCTTGATTTAATTTATTTGCATGGTACTATTCATATCCTACCCATTGTTGACTCAAATTATCATCACCTATTATTAAAAGCTCACAAATTATTACGAGACCTATAATTATATTTATTATATAGCTAATAGGTGGGATCCCCAAAGGCTAAATGCAAAGAATTGGTCTTCAAAAGCTTTTCCTTAGCATGATATACTTCAGTTTTATCGTCTTCAGTTAAATGGTTAATGGTTATTACGTATATGCTTGATTTAAGAAGATTCACTTACACATATTAGCATCATAACAAGTTCCACAAATTGACAGTATGCATAAGTGCATAAGTTTGGTTTTTGAGTTTCATAACATGATAAACATGACTAACCATATGTAGTGGATTGATGGGTTGGTGACGTCGTTGAGTTAGCCATGCATTCAAGGTGATAGGATATGGGAATTTAATCCACATTCCCATGCATTATTACCCTTCTCTGCCTTGGTTTTGGGTCATTTTTTTTTGGTTGAGATTTTTGATCCCGGTGGTTTCATAACTGATTCAACCCGGGTTTAAAAGGCGTCATTGTGCAAGGTATGAGACAACAATTTGTTTCACATATTTTATTACAAATTTGTCTTAAATATGGTTATATTTGGCTCTGTTTGACATTACAGTGTGGATGAATGTTTTCTTCTTCCCTTTTCTACCATTTCTTGAAAGAGAAAATGCGAAAAATATTTTCTTACAGAAGATTATTAGCATGTTTGTTTGCTTCCTCCATTTTCACACTTTCCATAACAATTTATAATGAAAAAAAGAGATTTTGGCCAAACCCTGTTTGCTTGTAGTTGAAACTTGAACTCGATTTCCCTTTATCCTTTTAATTGTTCTGGTCACTCCAAGAAGTATTTGTTTCTTATGATTATAGTCATGGATTTTTATATTGGCTATCTTACGTCCAAATCCTGCCACGAAAGCCATTCATTTGTTTGATATGGGTCAAACCTAAATGACATTTCTGCCCCTGGAGGTGTCCATGGTTTCAATATTAGGTATGTACAATAGTTTCTTATCTATGTTGGAAGATGATACAAAATCGAACCCGCTCACTAAAAATAACTTGCATGCTTTTGGTTTCCACCTGGGTTTTCGACTTTGATATAAAGTTATTTATTTTATAAATTGGTTGTGGTTATTTCGAGACCTAGATTTAAATGACTTTGGTTTATAAACTTTATATATAATTAACTCTTCAACACTGTATCACGCTCCTAGTTTTATTGGGTTTAAGAGAAGCGACGAGTTTTGGAACCCTAATATGGTAATAAACCTTAAATATCAAAGATATAGATTGTTTGAGTCACATGCACTCATACCATTTTTCATTTGGATTGCCATCATTTCGTGGCACATAATTGTAAATATTTTGAAAAATGTTTGATGCAAGTTGAATGATTTCACATGTCATTGGAATTCACATTTTAAAGGAGTTGATTGTTGGGTTTTCTCTACCACTTGATTACGAGTCTAGACATTTCAGATTGAAATTGTGGGTTTCAAGATCCTTATTTATGAACAATAGGTTACAAGGTTCGAAACCAGTCCCACATATATGATTTCATTGAAGCTTTTCTTCATGAATTTCCATGACCTGTTGAGGTTTTGGTTGATATATTTACTTATGGGGCTTAACAATGATATGGTCAAAGTTTTATATGAGCATATGGTGATATATTTCCTTCGATATCATGATTGTTGATATCATTCTTTATTTGGTATAAAGTTTATAAATAGTTATATCAAGGGTGTTGCAAGTTATAACATGTTAAGTTATGAATAAAGGATGATGGAAATGGAGCTATATTATGATTGTATTTGAAACATATAACAAATGATCTCAATTTTATTACAGATATTTTATGGCCCTACTATTATTTAACAGTCTTTGTTAGAGCCTATAATGTATATGTTTGATGACTAAAGTTTACATATGGTTATGATTGGAATGAGCATGCATGTGGTTGAATGCTTTTAAGTTTGCATATAATGATTCACATATATACAAGAAATGATGAAAAGAAAAAATGATTATTATATAGACTCATTATACTTCATTAATTACACTTTACATAAACTATTCCCTCAAAGTCCCATTCATTTGATTCCCGCCTTCATTTTGCCTTGTCTGTGTAATTAAAGTGAAATTTATGCATTAGAAATGACATAGTTTAGATGTATAACCAACATTGTCAAAAGGAAAGATTCTGTTATAACAAATATGAATGATGAGATATGGCTTGGAATCATTCTCGGAATGGTTGGTTTTTGATTTGGTTGAGTCAAAGGAAATAAAGACAATCTTTGGTTGATGATATTGTGAGGTTAATTAAAGGAAATCATATTTTTATTATATATACCTACTCCCCTTATCAAGTTCACTTTACATAAGTCATTTCCCAAAATCCTTTTCATTAAATTCATTTTTCCCATTTCAGTTATGTTTATATAATTAAAAAATATGCATAAGAAAAATATACAATTTGATGTTATCAACATAATAAAAGGCAAAGTTAAAAGATATAAAAGGACTTGAGAATTATTCTCGCTGATTAATATTATGATAAACACTTACAAACATGTTTTGAAGTAAATGTTGGACAATATTTTTTATGGAAGCAATAATCAACATGTATGGATTACAAACTTGGGTGTTGTTAATTGAATGTTTTCAGAGTTATATTTCTATCAATATTTTCTCTTTTCCCCTTCATTTCTCATTTGTGTTGCATGGTTGTGTTATGTTAGAGCCAATTTAATCATGATGAAAAATGGTATTAGATGTTTTATCTTACTGTATTTTATACTTGTACTAATTGGAGTGTGATGATATAGATGAGCTTCTTCAATAGAGGTAGCCGCAAAGGAGGAAACATGAAGAAGAGGCAGAAGGCCTAATACATTTTGGCATCCCGTGGGACATAATAAACTAAGGTTCTTTATTCACTTTGATGCTAACTCCAATGAGTTCTAGAAACTAATCCAAACTGAGAATTTGAACCTTGGTGGTCAACATGCTTTGCCACAACCCCAAGCTCCCCTTAATGATATCTTGTAGCCTCACCCTGATATTGTTAATTTTCCTGAATTACCTGTACAACCTCATATTGATGGATGTGATAATTTACCTGCTAATCCTTCTTTTGGTGCCAATCAATGGCCCATTGATCCCCCCTCCACCATTTCATACTATTGCTGCTAGTGCATCTTTTCCTTTACCTCTGGTTCACCCAATATTACCCGTTCACACAACTGTTACACATGAGTCTATGCCTCCTCCTCCTCCTTCTCCTCCTCCTCCAAACGATCACAAAACTAGACCACATGGCTATCAAATTGACAAAGGGAAGCAACTTGTTACTTCTACTAGCATGGCCAAATCCTCTTCCTCTGCTCATTCAAAGATAAAATTAGTAGGTAGTGGGAAGAGAAGTTTAGATGATATGCATGTAGAGGTAGCCCATTTGGAAGAAAAGAAGGATCAATATGAGGACTTCATTAGGGAAAGAGAATAATTTTTCAAAAATAAATTCCATGGGCTATTTTGATTGTGTCTTTTTTTTTTTTTGTAAGTTAGAAGTTTGTATTAGAGCCTGTAAGAAAAATAAATTACATTTGTCTGTCTCACCCATTCAAACGTGGCAACAGTTACCTGGTGGGAAACCACAACTTCCACTTGTCCGAAATAGAAGAGTAAAACATGTATAAAAATAAAACTACGCTGCCATGCAGGGCATAATTATGATTGCTAAATTGAGCAGAAAAAACATAGACCAAACTCCCCAGAGCTGGACGACCTCCCATGGCTACCAAGATAAAACAAAAAACATAAACCTGAAGCATGATTAACTAAAACTTGGATCGAACCTTGGTCCAATGAAGGCTTGGCACACCTGGGATTTGCCTCTGTCGAGCCTATCTCGGTCCGAGATGGCTTGTCGAAGGTCCTGTAGGAAGGACATCAAGAGGTCCACACGGCTCTAACGTTTTGATTCCTTGCGTTGCAGCTCGAGTAAGGCGGACTTGACATCCCCTAAACCCCTCTTGAGGTCGTCCAAGGAATCAATGATGGCTGCTCTGTCTGTGCACTTGTCACAAGTTGAAAGGAGCAGGGGGACCGCGGAGAGTCAGAGGAGGAGGATGGATAAATTGAAGGAGCATAGGAAGTGATAGGGGGTGGAGGAGTAGGGTGGCGAGGGGGAGATGGAGGAGGTGGAGGACGAGGAGGAGGGGAGGGGGTGGAGGCATGAAGCCAAGAAAATTACCAAAGTTGTCAAACCATTCAATTATGTAGACGTAAGGATTCGAGAGCGGGGAGAGGTCTGGGGTGGTCTCACGAAAAGGCTGATAAAGGGTGGGAGAAACGACATGATTCAAGATGGGGATGCCATCGGTTTCAGGGGGAGAACCAAAGTTGGGAGCCACCCTTCCTCTGGCCGCATACCAGGCCACCCCTCTTTTGGATTTTCCCCTAGTACAAGGCATGGTGTTGGCTAGGCATGGTGTTGGCTACAAACAACCTGGGATGGAGAGCACAGAGGAGGTGCAATAAAATGTATCAGACCAACAAAACCTGTGAGGAGGAACCAGAAATTCAGGAGGCCGAGTGGAGGTCGCACGAGGAGGAGAAGAAGAAATTGAAAACCAAGGAGAGATGGAAATGCAGAGGCCGAAGGAGCAAATGATTTTCTGCGTGCCAAGGCACTGACTTAGGAGCGTCATTGTTGAGGTGCTGATGGGACTGTGGAGGCGTCCTGCCCATTGCCATGAAATCTCCCACGCAGATGAGCATGCCGCAAGCTGGCCATGAGTGAAGTCTAAAGAATGACGACAAGAGATTTATTCGCATGAGGTTATGGATGAGGGGGGGCGAGTCTGAGCAGGCGCAAAGTGGCCGAATGTTTGGCTAGATGGCCTCCCCTTAGTCTATCTACGTTCTGAGCCCGGAAACACCCCATTCAAGGTGATTGTGTTTATTATGATATTAGACTATGACACTATTTGGATAGATGGAAAAACTATGATATTTATTTTAGAAACTTTAAAATATCATGTTATGTTTATGGGATACACAACTAATTTATGCCATGGTGTTTAAAATATATGTTTTTGGTATGTTATATGATGCTGCTATTTTTATATACTTGATGATTATATTATGGAGCGACAAGGAAAAAATATTATTGATTATTGAAATAAAGAGTGCATAATAGAGGGGGGACACCACCTATTTAGTTACAATATTATTTATTAATTATCCTTATTATTAAATTACTTGTCCTATTTTAACTAAAGTTATTTAACATTGGTAACTAAAAGTAGTTCAACTACTTGAGGAACTACCTTTTAGAGAATAAAAGGAAGAATACAAGGACAAATAAGACATGAGGAATTAGAGAGAGACACTTATGATAAGGTTTTCTCTTGTCTCATATTGAGATTTTTGAATTTCATCTTTTCATTTTCTGAGTTCCTTAAGGAGCTAAATCCTCTGGTTGACAACAATATCTTTCTAAAGGTGGAAAAGAAGAAAGGACCAGGAAGCATTGATATTTGACATGCTTCATAAGGTCATTCATTTCTCTTGGTAGTTTGTGTAGTTTTATTAGAATTTATGAATTAATTTTCATTTCTGATTAAGATTATTTGTAGATTCAAGACTTGGTGGGATTATGACTTGGTTGATCTAGTGTATTCAGTCTTGGTCATTTTATTTCAGACATAAGTTGTCTTTGTATGATTTTTAAATTCCATCTTAGAATTCTAAGTATGATCTTGTTCCTCACCCTCGCAGGGGTTTGAAAAGAGGCATTTTGACTGTAACTCAAAAAATATATTATAAATAAAAATATAGTTTTTCTCAATTGAGAATTATGTTACTTTGTTTCAGATTGTATCTATTATTTATTTCATTCATTTATTCCGTAATCATTTACACAAATATTTTTACATTTTTTAGCAACAACAAACAACTTGATAATAACATAAACTCCAAGAACATATTTCTTGAGGGTTGATTGATATTTTTTCCTAGGCTACAAACCCAAGGCAACTTTCCCACCTATCTAGCCTAGTGAGATTAAAAAATGCTTGAGTGAGGAATTTCCATTCCTCACATCAACACCTACCACCTCCTGAATTCATCTTGGTTATATCCCCCTTCCTTGCATCACTATGGTTGTAGTAGACCACCCTCCACTATGACACCTAATCTTCATGTACAAGCACCCCATATAGACATTCCTTGTCTTTTGTATTAATGGAAATACATGTTGGATCATGTTGTCATTGATGCCAAAGGATTGATGTCAAAGGAACAATGTCTTGTCATAGTATATTGATGTAGTGATTGATGGATCATGTATTGACCTTGATTGATGGATCATGTATTGACCTTGATGTAAATGGATTGATGTCAAGAGGAGTCATAGTCATATGCATAGATGAATATGGATCAATGAGTTCTAGTTGGATTGATGTAAAGATGACTCATTATTGTCTTGCCATGGTTGTACAAATGAATGAACTCCAAAGTGGTCCCCTTATGGTGAAAGCCCTCACGGGAAGACGCTTTGCGGTGAACTCCAAAGGTCATGGTTGTACAAATGGATGAACTCCAAAGTGGTCCCCTTATGGTGAAAGCCCTCACGGGAAGATGTTTTGTGGTGAACTCCAAAGTGGTCCCCTTATGGTGAAATCCCCCACGGGAAGACGCTTTGTGGTTGAGTTATCCTAGTAGTATGGCTAGAGAACCCATGCTTAATTGTGGAATAATGAGATGAAGATCAACCAATTTGTCAGTGAAACTGTCCTAGATGGATAATGCTTGTCAAGCCATTTCTGGTGGTATGTGGAACATCACATAACTCCTCATGGTTTGAGAGTTATGACCTTACGAAGTTGGAGACCCTCATATGTTGGCTTGAAGTCCCAAAAGGTCAAAGAAGTCAAAGTGCTGGCAAAGAAGAGATTATTTAAATAATAAAGTGAAGTGACAAAGTCAAAGAGGATTATTTAAACAATAAAGTGAAGTGACAAAGTCAAAGAGGATTATTTAAACAATAAAGTGAAGTGACAAAGTCAAAGAGGATTATTTAAACAATAAAGTGAAGTGACAAAATCAAAGAGGATTATTTAAATAATAAAGGATTATTTAAACAATAAAGTGAAGTGACAAAGTCAAAGAGGATTATTTAAATAATAAATGATTATTTAAACAATAAAGTGAAGTGACAAAGTCAAACAAGATTATTTAAATAATAAAGTGAAGTGACAAAATCAAAGAGGTGTTGATACTGAGAGGGGGGTGAATATGTATCCAGTACAATTTAAAAACCTTTTTCAACTTATACTTAAACCATTCAATTATATCCAATGAGCAATGAACAATAGTATAAGAGTTACACCGATACACCACAATACACCATGCACAATATATGAGAAATAATCAATAGTTTTTGTTC
>ML781342.1:609463-622718 GCA_009831015.1 Picea engelmannii | reverse complement strand
GATCGGGCAGAGAAGTTCATTGAACAAATTCAGTCGATACATCAGGTGGTGCAAGAGCAGTTGGAAAAGAGTCAGGCTAAGTACAAAGCGAGACATGACAAGCATCGTGTTGATCACAGTTTCGAAGTTGGTGATGAAGTGTGACTTTACATCAGCAAAGAGAGGCTTAAAGGAGAAGGTAAAAATTTAAAACCAATTCGATATGGTCCCTTCAAAATTGTCGGCAAGATTGGTAACAATGCTTTTCGTTTAGATTTGCCTCCATATATGCAGATGTATGCTGTTGTTAATGTTGAGAATTTGAAGTTGTATGAGCCTCCGTTGATCGATGATCAAGGAGAGCATGTTCATATTCCTTCCATAGATTATTTTTCTCCAGAGTATCTAACAGAACTACAGGAAGACACCATACTTGACAGGAGGATGCGAACTTCGAAGAGAGGAAATGTGGAGTATTTGCGAATTGGTCTTAAAGGGACGAATCCAAGCAAGGCCAAGTGGATTGAGGTTGGAAGGGTGAGGGAACTATACCCTCATCTTCACATAGACTGAGATAGTCTTTTGGAGGTCCAAAAGCTTCCCAATGGGGAGGTGTGATCAGGGGATCAAATTTTGCTCAATTTTCAAAGTGCTCGGAATGCGACGAAAACAATTCCATTGCGTCCGTCTCATCTTCCTGATTCCGACATTATATTTACTTTCTCAAACGGAGTCCGTATGGAGAAGATATCACGATCTGTTCGCCAAGCCAAACAGGCAAAATTTTTGGATGCTGACTGTACCTGTCCGTACAGTCCGTATGGTGACGTGGCAGGGCCGTAGCATCCGTATGGTGACGTGACAGGGCCGTACCATCCGTACGGTGACGTGGCAAGTGGATGACATGGTGCAGTTTTATTGGTTGATGTTGACGAGTCGTGTGTTGACACGTGTCCGGTTGCTGGCAAATAGAATGAGGACATGTGGCCCAATCTGGAGGTGCCACGTGTCACTCATTATTTGGCTATTGGTTTTATGTAAAATATAGTGGAGGCCATGGGGTTCGACCCCCGGACCTCCCACCGCACAAACATCCGCCCGACCATTACGCCATTATATGTTTCTTGATATGTAAATGTAATTAAAATTATTTAAAGTTACATTATGTATTAAATGGCGGGGGGGGGGGGGGNAGGGGGGGGGGGGGGGGGGACGGGTCGGGGCTTAGCCCCGACCCGCGGTCTTGTGGATAACACATATGACCAAATATTGAAATATGGCGCGGTTCTTTGCAATATATTATATAACCGTGTATAATGTAAACCGACTATTGGCGCGGGTTTTGGACCATAGCTTATGTATGACCATTGCATATGTTGCGCGCAGATAGCCCACAGTCTATGTGTATGCGCATATGACCATTGTATGAACCGTGTTTAAACGCGCGGGAGTTACACAGTTGGTTCCACGGTTTTAAAACGGGTTCAACCACTTTTATCAAACGCGTGAGGTCACATGCCATACGCCCAGGTGCCTAGGTGGTTAGGGGCTGGAGGTGCCTTAACCGTCCTAAGGTTTGTACCGATGCACGGTTGTGTACGGGACTGAGTTTTTACACTTAAATGAGCGTGTGAGCCAGGTTTGCTCAAGAAGGGTACGAATTGTAGAACCAGAGACATCAAGCTTGGAGAAGGAGACTTCCAGGAGGCCTAACTTTCTCATTTTTCGACCGTTTCAGGTGCCGAAAGAGCCCAGACAGGGGTTTTGGAACGCTGGGAAGCCATTGGAGCAGTTGGTTTGTCATTTTGAGCATTGTAAGACATGTTTTTGAGCACTTTTTGAGCAATTAATAATAATGATCCATTGGAAGCTGGACCAGGAGATGCAGCCCATAAGAGGGGTGAACTCCTTTATCAATTGCTGTGTTTTATGTCTGTTGTTCAATATTTATGCTGTTGTCTATGTGTATTTTGCATAAGTAATCCTAAATTTATGTGTTGCAAATTGATCCTGTTGCTTTAAACACATAACATTTCACTTGCAATAAGTTTTAAGTTTTTCAAGTCTTCTTTAATTTTAGATCAGTAACATTAACATCCATCAATGCATAATGAAAAATAATAGACACATCTACACAATGCACATTACACCCGTATCTTACGTGGAAACCCAATGCGGGATAAAACCACAAAATGCTTTTCTTATATGTATTTAAGAATTACATTCAAGGAAGAACCAACTTCCAATTGTCTGGCTCCAACTAGAAGGAGGCTCCAACCCCCCGTGTTGTCCGACTCCAATCAAAAGGTGGCTACAACCACCCAATTCTCTAGCTCCAAACAAAAGGAGGATCCAACCCCCTAATTGTCAGGCTCCAACTTGAAGGAAGCTCCAACTCCCTGGTTCTCTGGCTCCAACCAGAAGGTGGATCCAACCAACTATCCTTTCCCCATCCAATCACCATGAAATATAAATGCCCAATGTAGATAACCTATCACTGTCACTGAATCGACAACCTGTCTCAACCTGTACCAACAACATGTACCAACCTGTACCAATAACCTGTCACTACCTGTACCAAAAACCTGTAACAACCTGTACCAACAACCTGTGCCAATAACCTGTCACAATAATCTCATCAACCAATCATGTAAATCAATAACTAGCACAACATGTACCATCATAAGTGCATCAACCATGCCCATCACAACACCACATAACCATCACCAAGATCAAGATGTTCTTATAATAATATACCAATATATTTTATGCCACATCAACCATAAACTATGTGCCAACAATACTACTATCAAGTGCCTCTAACAATGCACCAAGCATGTACCAATCATGTATTAACAACACATCAACTATGACTCATCAAGATGTAGCAACATCATCAACTTTACACCTCATGTATGTGCCAACTCATCAACTACATGCCTCAACCATGTACCCAACATGTACCTCAACCATATAACAAAGACATACACCAAGATATTCAAAAAATTCCTCTAGCAATACATCACACTATCCATAAACCAAATACCATAAACCCTTACATCAAACCATGTGCCCAAACCTCACTGCTATGTAGTCTCAAGCTTGTACCATGTCATGACCAAATGTAACCATCAAAACATGCATATAAACATACCTATAACTCTATAACAAAACTGGTGTATGTGATCACAGACCTGTATACCTTCCTCAACTTCAACAACAAGAGAATAGTATTTTCATCAAACTTTACCTAAGTCTCACATGACTAGTTTTGGATTAGACAACAAACCTAACTTGAAACAAGCATAACTTTGTACCTGAAATGAATAAAGGTCTGAAAATGATAAATAATATTATTCATTATCATCTTTACAATTCCTCCAGGTTTCACTACTTGGAACCTCCCAAAAAATGAGTTATAGCAAAAATGGCAGACCTTGCAGAATTATGGATTATTCTAGAGAGCGAACTTGTACGGATTGCCACATGCTAAATATTTGATATATTATTCTAAAAATTTTGCACAATAAACTAAGGGCTGTAATATTTCTACTAGAATTGGTGTCACATAATTTTTATTTTCTATGAATACATTATGACCTTTTTACCCGGAACACCTGTTTAAACTAGTTTCAGGACTAACCAAAATCCCTATCTTCCACATAGTGTATATCCATAAATACAATGACCCAGAAGCTAAAATTTCTACCACAGGTACTTTGATATGTTGTATCAATATCCTCTAGGTTTCACTATCTGAATCATTATATAAAAATAGTTATTGCGAAAATGGTGCGATGACCTGTAAATAACATACCTTAGAACACATCATTAAAAAACTTCATCCTCCCTTGGATTTTCGACCTTATTTACTTCACCTTCCCTCTAAAATTTGCCTCAAATTTCCTTGGTTACCTAAATCACTTATAGATATTCAATATGCTCAATATATTCTAATAGGAGACCTTTTCTATCTTATTTATACTCTCCAAGTAGCTTCCTCTAGGGGTTACCTTCTAACTAACTTAACCCAACTTTCTTCTTTTAGGGCTAACCCACTTCTAACCACTTGTCCACTTATAACCACTTTATCCAAAAATGGTAATCTCTCCACGTCTAGTTGGAACTAACTTTATTATTTAATTTATTTATTTTTCAACCACTTTGACTTATCCATAAATAGTAAACTCACCACTTCTTGTTGCAACCACTTTATTATTTAAACAATTTCTCTTTGTAACCAATTTGACTACATTATTATTTAAATAATTTCTCTTTGCTCACAACTTCTTGTTGCAACTAAATTTTCTATAATTAGTCAATTCATAAATTCTTTTCCCTTAATTAACTTCTTGTTGCAACCACTTTATTATTTAATTTATTTCTTGGTCAACCACTTTGACTATTCAATCTTCTCATCACAACTACTTTACCATAATTACCAAACTCACAACTTCTTGTTGCAACTAATTTATTTTTAATTATTTTCTTAATACAACAACTATACCCATGATTAAATCCTAGTTACCATCAATTTGACTAGTACACGTTTTCTAGGAGCTTATAGAATAATTGACTTCTTTTACCTTCTAGGGGCTTCTAGATAACTTATGAGGGTTCTCCAACTTCACATGCCCATAACTCTCTAACCGTGAGGAGTTATGTGACATTCCACATATCACCGAAAATGGAATGACATGTACTATCCATCTAGAATATTCTTTCCTACAAATACACTAATATTCATTAATTTTTACCTCAAAAAAACTTGAGTCCCTTACCCATACCTTTGTGCTACTGGACTTCACTACCAGACTTCTCCAAGGGTTTACATCAATCTCTAAGGGTTGACATAAATATACAATATCACTCTCCAAGGGTTGACATCAATGACAACCAACAATTCAAACCAACTGTCCATCAACCTAAGCCAACTGTCTGACAATCTCCCCCTTTGGCATTGATGGAAACACCGACATTGATGTCAACACTTAGTCATGATAAAATTCATGCTCATACTCCTCATCAAAGTTTCTATCTCTCCCCCTTTGACATCAATGGAAAAGGGTATCTCCCTTTGGGGCTCCCCCTGTCTAAATGCCTTTGATCTTTCTCTGTGTTTCTAAGCCTTTGATTACTCTCTCTCCCTTCATCTGAATAATATCTTCCCCTTTGAAAAAAGGGTATCACTCTGATGCAATACCGAAGTCATATCGCTCATGCTCCCCTTGCGACCATTGCTTCCCCTGGAATCATGCCTCTATGCTCTCTCTAAACATGTAACTCTCTCTCCCTGCATATGAAGAATCTCTCTCCCCTTTGACATCTCTGCAAGATGACATGTAGGGATTCCTATACCTGCTTCCTTTTGGAGTTTTTTTTCCATTGGTGCTTCCTTGTGTAATCAACTGACATATATGAAAAAAATTCAAGAATAAGCATTCAAATATTCCCATGTCATTACCAACCATTATGATAATGTTCCTTTATCTCTGAACCACTCTCTGAACCAATCTATGAACCAATATTTGAATCAATCTATGAATCCATGCTCTCATCCACTGTCATATATCTGTCCAAACCTACTAAGTGTTCTTACGAATCCATCTGTGTCCATAGTGTCCAAGAATCTACTATTCAACTGTCCACAATGCTGACCCATCTGTCACTATACTCTCATGAAGTCTTCACTGCTGCAATTGATCATCAAATGTCAAATGTGTCCATTGGTCTTCTCTATATGTAATCCAAACTCTACATGTCTGGAACAACCTGTGCTGAAGTCTATGAATACTATCATAGAATTCTTCCGGTGTAATATTGTCAACTAATCAATCTGTCATACTGTACTTCTGCTAACTGTTTTCTCCGAGTCTGTCTACTTGAACTCTATAAGCTGCTCAAAAGATGGTTCTCTAAAATGTATCAGCTATTGCATAGACTCCCCCTGTCTAATATTCATATTACTTGGGAGTCTCCAAGCCAGATGGCTTAGAAAAATACCTTTATGATGTAGTCATCATCTTTGTTGGTAGACTCAACATCTCTTTGAACTCTGGCTTCTTTCTTTCTATCTGTGGATTCATCTTGCACTACAATTCCTAAAAGTACAATCTCTCGAACCTGTTCTTTATTCATATGATCTTATTTTATTTCTTGTACTACTACAAATCTTGCGATCTCTGGGACCTGCTCTTTATTATGATCTTGCTCTGATGCAGATTCTAACAATATGGTTCTTGAAACTTGTTCTTCTTTTTCTTTCTTTCCTTGTATTTCTCGAACTATGACAAGTCTTGTAATTTCTGGAGGTTGTTCGTCTTTCACTTGCTTTTCCCGAACTATTGTATGTCTTTCTATTTCTGGGACTTATTCTCTATTCACTTGATTTTCTTCTTGTTCTTTTTTTTCCCAAATATTGGTGTATCTAATATCAGTTTCTTTCTTCATGGATGGCACTGTTACACTTCTACAATTCCGGGCTATATGACCATAGTTGTGGCATTTGTAGCATTCAATATTTTGTGGGGCCACATAATCATTTATTGCTTGAACATTTATTTCATAAGCCCTGCAATCTGCAATCTTATGTCCAAAGTTAGTACAATAAAAAAATGACCATAAAAGAAATTTACATACCTGGGAGTGAATGATCTTTGTGCTGTAGTCCTTCTAAATTCCTTCCTTGACTGATCACAATCATGATTGAGGTTTCTTTGTGTCTTGCACTCTTCCCTCTTCATATAACCTTTAATGAATTCTGCATAACTCTTGGGTTTTTCTTCATTCTTCTTTTCTAGTAACCTGTAACATTTCTATTCAAGTTTCCTTACTAATGATGTGGATTCTTCTTCAAGATTTTTACTGAGCTTGAAAAATTTTACTCTCAACATGAAAACTTCTTCTTCAAGCTTCTCACAATCCTCTTCTTTCTTCTTCATTACTTCTTCTATTCTTCTTGCTTCTTCGAGTTGGATCTTCAAGGTGATAATTTATTCTTCAAGCTCTCTTTTTCGTTGACTTATTTCACTTCATGATTATTTTCCATTTTAGTCTCTGAATTATCTTCTATTTCATTTGGATTTTCTATCTCATCACTTTCAATTTTCAAATGCAGGCATTCAAATTCAATATTTCCTCCTTTTTCACAATTAAAACAGAAAAACATACTTCTTTTGATTTCATGCTCTTCTTCTTCTGAATCTTCTTGACAGGATGAACATATTTCCTCTTGATCTATACTTGCATATTCTTTGACATTTTCTGACTCCGTGATGGGTGAATAATATATATTATGTAACTTATCCCAAAGTTTTTTAGTTGATGAACATTTATCAACCTTTTCTCTTACCGGATCAGGTAAACCTTCCCAGATGAAATCCATTGTTGTTTTGTTATTCTTCTTCAATTGCTTCTTGGTTGCAGTCTTTGCTTTCTTTGTAGCATTGCATCCTATTACAAATGAATACAAAATATCATATTCTTGTGCCTCTAAAACGATTCTCATCCTTATGCTCCATATCTCATACTTTAGACCATTCTGACCATTAAACAATGGTACTCCATTCTCAGTATATTTGATGATATCCTTCCAATGGTTAAATTGTCTCTTGAAGGAACCTCACTCTGATGCCAATTGTTGGATTACTGAGAGGGGGGTGAATCATTAATGAGTAATTTATACTATTTTAACCATAGTTTATATTCATTTAACATATTCAACAATGTTCATAAGTTCAACATTAATATGTTATTGCATCATATAACATTAACATCCATCAATGCATAATAAACAATAATAAACACATCCACACAATGCACAGTACACCAATATTTTACGTGGAAACCCAATGCGGGAGAAAACCACAAAATGCTTTTCTTATATGTATTTAAGAATTACATTCAAGGAAGCACCAACTTCCAATTCTCTGGCTTCAACTAGAAGGAGGCTTCAACCCCCTATGTGATCCATCTCCAACCAGAAGGTAGCTACAACCACCCAATTCTCTGGCTCCAACCAAAAGGAGGCTCCAACATACCTTAGAACACATCATTGCGAAAATGGTGAGATGACCTGTAAATAACATACCTTAGAACACATCACTAAAAGACTTCATCCTCCCTTGGATTTTCGGCCTTCTTTACTTCACCTTCCCTTTAAAATTCACCTTATATCTCCTTGGTTACCTCAATCACTTATAGATATTCAATATGCTCAATAGATGCTAATAGGAGACCCTTTCTCTCTTATTTATACTCTCCAAGTAGATTCCTCTAGGGGCTACTAGGAGGTATTCGGCTGGATCAAGGGTGAACTTCAAGAAGTGCAACAGGCACTCTAGTAAAGCAAAGCAGTTTCTACAACACCCTTGACAATTGAAACAACAGGAACAGCTGATGAGCCCACCCAATTATGCCAGATCGCTGAGAAAGTTGAAGCTCGCCTTCGACGATCTCAAGAAGATACATTGCAAGCCACCCAGACTTTGGCACAAGTACAGAGCACACATATAGTACAACAGAGGAAGGCATAACAGGAAAATCTTGCCTTGGAAGTGAAGTGGGAGGAGGAAAAAGAACAGTTACAGTAGAGCAAGGACCAGTTGCTAGCAAAGCAACTTGAAGTACAGGAAAGAGTTCACAGAGCACTTCTCTCTATGATGATCATTGAAATGAAAATTGAAGAATGTGTCCCACAACAAGTGGCACAACTTAAAGAAATAATCCAACAACTTCAGCAGTGCATCACAGATCTGGAACTTCGTACCATGCCCAAGACTCCACAAGAAGTAAGAGATTTGAGGGAAGCAAATGCTCGTAGTGCAGTTGGCTGATTAAAAACCTTGGCTTTGGAATGTAAGCAGTTGAGTGCTAGAAGCACCCAGACTTATGAGAACCTCACAGAGAACCAAGAATTGCAGACATTAGAAGCACAACTCCAAGAATCAAAGCAGCATGCAGATACGCTACAGGCGCAACTGAAGGCCTTGACCCCAGTCGAGAGAATGAAGCAATTTCTAGAGCAACGCACTGCCCAACAACAAGCACACATGCTGCAAAGTAAAGTGATGGGAGTCTCTCAACGAATTCAACCATTCCAAGAGAAAGCATGCCAAATGTTCACTGAAGTTGAGAGCCAGGCAACCGTTCTTGAATAGGTTGTCATCACCACAGAACAATGCATGGAAGGACCAGTAAACAACGCAGTGATCCATGAGTTCATCGAGCAAGAGGTTGTCGCACTGAAGCAGGTTGAAGTAGCTCAGGCCAACCTCGAGACATTTGAAGTGGGGCTGATCAGACCAGAGTGACTCGGGATGAGTCACAGGTGAGTGTTGGGGGCCTGTTGGCCCTTGACCAAGTTTTGAGGAACACTTGGTCATATTTGACCATTTTTGGACATCGACACCCTGTCAAAGATGGAGCGCCAGGCGAAGCAGAGATCACAGGATCTCGGCCCAATTTTGGGGCCCTTTTACGGTTTTGGGTTAATGTAATGGGAAAGGGATGTCATCCCATGGGTTTACCCATGTTTTAGGCCTATGATGTAAAGTATAAATAAGTAGCTAGGCAATATAAAAAGTGATGATGGCTTAGTGCTAGTAATTAGATCCGTGTGATCAAATGTAAATGCTCTGTGCATGATTGTAAGAGGCTTGCAGAATTGAGTGCAAGTGTTGTAAGTGCTGAGTGCACGGATTGTAAGAAGGCTCTGTGCTATATCTACATAGGGAAGGAGAATTTGGCGAGGTGTGCGCAGATCTCCTGTCCTATGTGGAGTACAAGTTAATCCCTGTGCTGTAATCAGATTGACCAAAGCTAATAAAGAAGAAGAAGACTTTGTGGATGTAGCCCCAGGGTGGGGGTGAACCACGTAAACCTGTGTGTCATGCTTTGTGTTGTTGCTTCCTTGTGTTTTCACTATCTTGCTAAGTGATATTCCATGATTAGATAGATTTTCTTATGCTTTGTGATTCACTAGATGTATATGAATAGTATATCTGATGTGTATGAGGATGGTTAGTGCTAATCTACAGGATCTAATATGTTTTGTTGTTGATAAGCACTGAAATATCTTATATCTGAGCAAGTCCTGCGATGTTCTGTCTTATCTACGAAGTACAATAAGGGTGAATAAGTGATGAATGAATGATGATAAGTGCTCTGTAAAGGATATAATCAAAGATCTGTGTCCCAACTAAGGTTGCAGACACCTGAGTCTTGCAACCACCCCTGCCTCTACCTTGGGTGAGACTTCATCTGCTTCGCAAGTGTTGCCGAAAGGGTCGGTAGTTAGGGCTTTGTTGGTGCGCTCTTGAGCGTTGAACCCTGGGTCTGCCCCTGTGCCAATAGTTATGCAGGTAGTAATGCTACTGAAAATGCCACCATTCCTGGGGGCACTCACTCTTCAGGAATTCCTCAACCCTCTAGTAGTACAAATATAGGGGGACCACAAGGTCCATTTGGGAAAACAAATACTTCACCTCCCTTCCATTATTCATTTGCATCATTTCCTTTCCTCAAAAAATTAGACTTACCTGATTTGTCTTGGTTGGGAAATGACCCTATTTCCCATGAATCGTCATGACCGACAATGCCTTCCAATATACCTTACGATATCCCAAAGTTTGATGGAAATCTAGGCGATGAACCCTACACACACATCATGACATACTACTTATGCTGTTCATCCAACTCACTGATGGATGATAATGTGAGGCTGCATCGTTTCCGGAGATCCATGACTAGAGCCTCCACCAAATGGTACATTGAATTAAAAGGTGGTTCCTTTAAAAGCTTCAATGACTTGGAAATAATGTTCTTAATAAATTACCAATTTCCCATACAATACAAGATAGGGATAAATTTCTTGACTTCCCCACAACAAGATAATGCCACTCATATTTTCAATCATATACATGAGTGGAGACAAAGATGTAGGATGATTAAGACACAAATCCTAGACAAAATTCTGATGGAGTGGTTCACAAAGTCCCTCCTACCACCTGTTGCCTGAGATGTAGCTATGGTCGAGGCAACAACCGAGGAGTAGGCCATTCTGCGTGCCCAACACTTAGAATTGATTTACTCTCAGTCAAGTACACTCTATGAAATTATTCCAAATGATCCTAGGCCGTTAACTAATCCTGGGAAGCCAAACATAGGACCCCATGATGACATTGTGGTTGGTTCTATCTCCCATGCATCTATTAATCAGTTAGTTGACCAAATGGGTCACATGTCTATTTCATCACACCTATTAGCTTCTAGAAC
This sequence comes from Picea engelmannii, assembly GCA_009831015.1. Taxonomy (NCBI): domain Eukaryota; kingdom Viridiplantae; phylum Streptophyta; class Pinopsida; order Pinales; family Pinaceae; genus Picea; species Picea engelmannii. Next base: position 611,465 of record ML781342.1, on the reverse strand, counting down.
TAGTGCTCAAACTACTGCGGTCCCTACTCAAACCTCTGAGGTGAATTTGGTGTAGTCCATGCAACTGAATAATCCTTGGCAACTCGAAGGAAAGAAAAAAAGGAATAAGAAAAATAATTACAACACTAATAAAGGGACTGCTATCACCGAGAACACCCAGGAGGGAGGCACTAAGGAGAAAAATAAGAGTCATTTTCCCTGCATGATTTGTGGGGAGGACTACCCTAATCACTAGTTTCCTTGGAAAGATGACATCCATATATTTTTGGCACAAAAACGGGCCCCCTAGCAACCTATTATATTAACCCATCCTTTCCCCCCTCAACCTAAAAACATGGTTGCCACAAATATTTCCCCTCTACAAGGGGGAATGATAGGTTCCCCTCATCATGAGGGGTCTTCCTCGAGTGATACCATTTTTTTATGTGATCACATGATTAATTTGCAGATTCGGAATACAAAATATGAAATTTACAAGCCTTCCCATGTTGCGCCATAAAAAACATCTTATTTCCATCCTGGTGGCCCTCTTCAAATTGAGAAGCCATCTTTTGACACATCGCTTCACCCCTAAAAGGGTGTTCTTTGACACATGACCCATAATCCAAACACACGTTCTGCCCACAACTATAGTATTGTGGAAGACTTAGCCCAGGAACCTTGTGCCATGTTTACCCTTGAAGTCCTCCAAAGCTTCCCCACGTAGAGGAAAGTCTTGTTGTCAGCCATAGGAGGGTTTGATCCCTTAGGGTCAAGTTTGATGACCTTCTATTTTTCGCAGGTTACTCATAGGCTCTCCTATCATGTTTCTTTCCAAATCATCGTGCAATCGATGGGGAAAAACATCTACCGCACAATAGTGGATGAAGGAGAATTGACTTTGTTAAGCCCTAATATTGGCTCATTACTCCTTAATTGGGGAATATTATATTATTAATTTTATTTTATTTATGTCGGCTTTAGGCCATTAGTTGTAATTATACCTCCTAGTCTCCTATATATACCAAGGAGACATTTTCATTTTGAATCATCTTGTACTTGAACATTTAAGTGGGGTAAAAGGAGGTTGCCCCCTCGAAGAGGATTATTATCTGAAATTATCTCTCTTTCAAGGTGTTGAGTACTTTTTCTAAGGATTTTCTATGCTATATTGATATTTGGTTCTTAACATATGGTATCAGAGCTCAAGGTCTTGGGGTTTCGCTGCTACATCTGAGACACCTTGGAATTTTCTCTATAACTTTTTTTCTACAACGTTTCCCAAGGAATGGCTTGGAGGATATTTAGTAGACGGATCAAGGTACGTTGGGTTCAAAATTCATCTCCTGAGGCCTTACACTTTCAGAGATACATCCTGTACAAGATAGGGTTCTGGAATCATCCTGAACTGAGTCATTGCATAATTTTCGCTATAAAAACTTTTCTGTAACGTTTCAGACCTTGAAATATGGAGGCTATTTACATAAATTAGTAAGGTATCTATGGTAAAAATTTCAGCTTCTGGTTCATCTCAAATTTGTAGATACACCCTGTGTAAGATAGGGTATTTGACTAGTCCTATTGACTAGTCTCAAGAAGGTGTTCCAGGTAAAGCAATCATAACTTCTTCCTAGAGTATACAAATTGCATGAGACTAGTTTCATTGGATCGTGGACATTTTGTAGTATTTCTGGTGTGAGTTTCAGAATTTTATATCAATTATTTTGTCTGGGGCATGCTATACAAGTGAGATCTCCTGGAAAGGCCAAAAATCGGCAAGTTGTGGGGAAGTTACCATAAATTCCACTTGGAACATCCAATTTTGATCATATCTATGGCATTGCAGAGAATAAATATCAAAGAACTACATAAAAGAAAGTTTCATACCCATAAGGGCCGAAACTTGGGAGATACAATAGAAGAAATATTGTCTAGCAGAACCACCTCAAAATCAAGGTTCAAAAGTGATACTTGGCCAACATGCCACCAAAAAAAGGAACTTCTACACCAAATAAGCCTCCAG
>ML781342.1:561636-606013 GCA_009831015.1 Picea engelmannii | reverse complement strand
TATGGCACTTTATGGATACCACCCTCCTTCCATCACTTCTTCTCTAAAAGAAAAATCTAAGGTTCAAGCAGTGGAAGATCACATCAAGAATCAACAACAAGTTCTCCAAATCTTAAAGGACAACCTGACCATGACACAAAATCGCATGAAACAACAAGCAGATCAACATCGTAGTGAAACAAGTTTTGAAGTAGGGGATTGTGTATTTTTAAGATTACAACCATACAAACAGATGTCCCTCAAGCAAGCCAAGAAGGATAATAAATTATCACCAAAGTATTATGGCCCTTATAAGGTGTTGCAAAAGATTGGTACTATGGCACACAAATTGGAGTTGCCTGCATCTTCATGAGTACACTCGGTTTTCCATGTTTCATGCTTAAAGAAGGTTATAGGTGACAAGATCCCAGTTCAAACTATATTGCCAGAACTTGACGAGGAAGGAAAAATCATGTTGGAGCCTGAAGCCATCACTGACACAAGAATTCGCCAGTTGAGGAATAGATCCATTTCAGAGTATCTCATTAAATGGAGGAAACTACCAGCTGAAGATTCCACTTGGGAAGACGATTCTTTTATACAGAAGCATCTAGAGTTACTCAAGCGTTGCGGACAACACTTGTCTCAAGGGGAGGGTCATGTTAAGCCCTAATATTGGCTCATTACTCCTTAATTGGGGCATATTATATTAGTAATGTTATTTTATTTATGTCAGCTTTAGGCCATTAGTTGTAATTAAACCTCCTAGTCTCCTATATATACCAAGGATACATTTTCATTTTGAATCATCTTGTACTTGAACATTTAAGTGGGGTAAAAGGAGGTTGCCCCCTCGAAGAGACTTATTATCTAAAATTATCTCTCTTTCAAGGCGTTGAGTACTTTTTCTGAGGATTTTCTATGCTATATTGATATTTGGTTCTTAACAGACTAACATAATGTATATTTATTATTGGAAGGATATCAACTCTTATAAGCTTGAAACATCTGCAACACTTCCGAAAGCATTTGATGGACACATGTTCTGGCCTCATGGAATTATCATCGCCTTACCCATCAATTTAGGTGGTAAGAATTTCTCTGTTGTTGTGGAGGTGATCAACACACCTCTTGAGTACAATCTGTTACTCGAGCGTACTTGGTTCTACAAGATGACTGCATTTGTCTCATCGATATTTAGGCTCCTACGCTTCCTTCATCAAGGGAAAATAATGACGAATGATCAACTTGCGTTCTGCACCCCATACCTTGGATCCATTGTGGGGTCAAATGTACCATTTTTCGGTGATACTCAGTAGTCTTATATGCATGTCGGTGCGAGGATGTTCAAATATCCTTTTCTTATGGGTATATTTCCCCTTCCCCCACCATCTCCTACTGCACATATCATTCATATCAACATGATTTCCTCATATACTAGTGGATCCCTCAGGCCAGTTGATTCTTGGGTGGTACCTCATCTCATGGATGTTGAATCATATGGAGCTTCCCTGCTTTCCACCATGGTTGATATTGTCGATCTGAAAATATGATAAACATCAGTTGATACTAGTCAACGCCTCCATCCTCATATGGACCATGATCATCCTACTCCACCCACATAGGTTGTTGAATCTCTATGTTCACATGATTTCCTAGATACCAAGTTGCCTTCAGATGAGGCCATATTGGAAGTCATGGATTCCATACACAAGCCTAAGGAATATGAGCATAATCGAGAATCCATCTTCTTTGATTTGGAACCGATGAGAGTTAACATGATGAGTTGTGATTTAGGATTGGGGGCATTTGCGAGGGCATCTAGTCACCCTTCCAGTATCAACCCTTTTCTACCTTGGTTATATTTTTTTAGAACTTTCCAATGAATTTTATGCTTCCTCTTCACTTGGAGATTCATGTTTTGAACTTCCTTCATGTCTTAATGGAGCCCATCAAGGAGCTTCCCTAGCTCGCGAGACTGCTCACAATGAGTATCTTCATATGCAGAAATTCATTCCTAAGTGGCATGGCCCTGGCATGGTAAGCCATATGATTCCAACATTGGCTCATGCATTCATCAATTACGAAAAATATCCTTTGACAAAACCTCACAATGGGCTCTAGATCACTTGAATCATTATAATGTGTAGTTCCTTATACATAAGTGTGTGGTGTGAGTGTTTTTTTTTTTGCATATATCATATCCAAAAAATCCAAAAACATTTTCTTTTTTGAGATTTCACTACGTGTTTTGACCCTGGAATATAGTTTACATGTGTTGATAGGATTACAGGGAATTTGTTTTAACAAAGAGCATGACATCCATTGGAATTGAGGTATGTGTTCCCAAACTAGCATATATGGATAGGTTTTTCCTTGCATTTCCCACCTTGCATTATTAAGCGTCTGTTCTACCAACATTATACCTTAGGTTTGATCCCATCAGATTACACCATTCAACACTCTTTTTTCATGTCGTAACTGGGTTGGTAGTGCCTACCCTTCATGGGCGCCATAGTCAGCATCCAGATTTCCATGTGATGCCCATGCTGCATTTTCTCGTAGGCTTGAGAGCCCTCCTTTAGCCCCATCATGAATTGATGATTGAGAATAATTATTCTCTCTTCATCTATATTCTTGCCATATCCCATGGGGGTTCCCAGAAATATTTATTGTTTCTTAATGGTTACCTATGCATTTTTTTTCTTGCGACATGCTTTCTACTGTTGCATGACTATTTTCTTAGATCTCTCTTACCGCTATTATAGTAGCCTTGACCATCTTCCTTTTGCATTAGTTGGCCTCCATTTTTCATCCATCTACCTAGGGAGAGAATAAATTCTAAGAGTGGATCTCACTTTCCTATACCATTTGCATCATTTTTCTTAGGTCGGTTCCATGCGATTGGAACATAGGAGCATGCTGTTAACACACTCGTTCTCTCCCACCAAGTACACTTTTGTCTCTTTTTTGGACTCGTAAAAGGACATGAAAAAGGAACATATTGAGCATACTTGCATCATTATTTCATGCTAATTAAACCATGAAGGAGACCGAGCATACTTGTGTCATTCTCTCATGCTCGTTAAACTGTGAAGGAAACAAAAAAAACACACAAAAAAATAAAAAAAATTCTAGGGGGTTTTTCACCATTGGTCTATTCTCAAAATGGTAGAGTTAGTCGAGCTTCCCTTGAACATGGCACCTATTTGAGTCCTCATCATACAATTGGGATTTATCTTGCCTATGATCCATCCTAATAATATGGGTTAGAGATAATCCTTTGACTAGTTACTTTGCTAGTCATCATGGAGAGTGATTTAGTGCCTCCCACGTTGTTGCACTATATTCATCTAGTTCTTGTGTCTCGCTACCAAGTAATCATTGTGTCATGATATATTTTCAAGGGAAGTTTAAGATTGAGTTGTCCGTTTGTTTGTTTTTTGACTTTTTGATTCAACCATCTTTGTGTCAGTTGTACTTAGTGATACTCTCTCTTCACATCATCTCTTGGCATATGCTTTGTGTCGATTGATGGGGGATACATCAAGGTTCTCCTTCGATAGATCTCTTCCTATAAATTTTATCACAATATCTAGGAGAGGGATATAGAAACCATATAGTAACTTGGAGCTTGCAGTCATTAGTGGTAGACCTCCTCATGATCGAAAGCGGGTTTACATCATCAACTCCTGATCGATCGGTTCTATGAGTGTTTGACACCAACTCATATATTCACTCACTAGATTGTACTCACTCACTAGATTGTACTAGGTACCTTGGGGTCCATATTCATAATCGATGGGTCCCCTCATGTCTATTAACGATATACATCAATGATCGATAATCAGATGGTTTCTACCATGCTCGACATCAACTCATATATTTGCATGCTATAAATTTGTACCATCGAGGTTTGGGATGAAGACCCTTGGTTGGGGCCATATCATTCATTTACAACATCCCCTTCCAAGTTGCAATGGATCATATCACTTGTATATGAGTACTTTGACTACTTTGGGGGCACTCTCTTAAGTGATCGTTGTCTTCCTGATATCTATATGTTGTGTCATAGATCCACATTGTATTTTCTGGTGGCTATGATTGAGTTCTTGTCGTAGATCCACATTGTATTGTATCGTGGCTATGGTCCTATTGATGACATAGATCCATTGTGTATTCTTTTGTGGCCATGGTCTAGCATTTCACATCATGGATCCATAGTGTATTGTTTGGTGGCCATGCTCATTCATAGTTTGAGTATGTCTACCTAGGGGATGGTCTATTTATGCCTCTCATACTTGGTGTTTGATTGCAACACTTCTTTGGCTTCCAAACCTACTTTTCTCTCTCCTCACACTGCCTCACATGGACACTATTTTATTGTAATGTATTTCGTCCATCCATTCCTTTCCTGACCTCACACATTAGGGGGCATCTGTTATAGTCTTAATTTCCACCCTATAGGTCATAAGGGAATCCAAAAAAGGATGTAAGCCAAAATGCATGTTTTTCCTAATATTTGAGCCCATTTTGGATATCATCGCTGGACACATAGTGGACAACAAGCGATGACCATCGCATGATAGAAGTGTTCAACAAGTGATGACCCCTGGAAATTATAGATTCAAGGAGTTATGAGGAGATAGGAAAGGGATGAGTTGTATCTTCGTGGCAAGGGCCTAATAACTCACAACATTCAAGTCTCTAGTGGCCTGTAGAAGATCTAGAATCTCTCCCAAGCCTCCTCCAAAGAGATATATAACAAAGGAAAGTATTAGGAAAGAGAAGGAGAATTCAAGAGTAAGGTTATGCTGCCCATTTGTAGAGGTTATTGTCCTGTCCATCACAACTAGAAGCTAGAGATCCTAGCCTGACCAAGAATATGAAGGGAGAAGCAAGGAGTAAGGAGAAAATGAGGAATTGCATCTACATCCAAAGGTATGAGCTTGATGTAATTTCTTGGTTATAATCTAATAGATCATTGGTTTTGCTTCATATTATTTGTGTTTAATTTATAAATGTTAGGATTTGATCTTATGAGCAATAGATTAGGATAGATCTAGTGAATTTGGTTTTCCTAACATTAGAAGGATAGTGGATAGGTGGTTGTTTGTATTCTTGTGTGCAGAGAGAAAACTGCAGGAGATGGAGTTGGATCTCAGGAGATGCAAAAAATGGAACATGCAAGGACAACCACCAATCTAAGGTATGTTCAACCTCCTTCTTGGTTAAAGGAAAATAATTTGCTTGCATCTAGGAAGATCATAGAAATCTACCTCTTTCTATCTAGGATCACTAGGTTGGTCCTAGGGATATTTTTCTATGTATTTAGTAGGATCTATGTGATATTTTATCCCATAACATACTCTCACATGGTATCCTCATTCTCCCACGTGGCATATTCAGGACCGTGTTGACTCATACTTTGTCACCTACTATAAAAGCCTACAAATTATTGCAAGACNCCCCCCCCTCTCTCTCTCTATATATATATATATATATATAAGTGTCTATTTTCAAGCATAACATTTCCCTCAATTTTTTTTCATATCATCATATTAGTTGTGATATCATTTCAATTATGACATTTTAAATTATGGTTGGGAAAACATCCTTGCAAATCCTCCTTCTGGCATAACTCGATGGCCTGATAACTCATTTCCACCACCTACTCCCCTGCATTCTATGCCTTATGTTGCATCTGCTTCTTATTTTTCCCAGTCAATTCAGGTCCATAGAAACTACAAAGTGCTACCAATTGAGCCTCAAGTAGATAAAGGAAAACAACCTATGATTTCACCAAGTTTTGAGTCATCTGAATCCTCATCCATACAGTCAAAGCAACCTTTATCCCAATATGAAAATAGTGAAAGGAAAATTAATTTCAATGATATTCACCCTAATATCGAGAAAATATAAGAAAATAAGTTTGTTGATCAAGACTTACTTAAACACATGGCTGCACTTTTAGAGGGAAGCAAGCAAAGAGAGGCAACACCAAACAAAAAATATTATTTCTGATTTATTTAAGTTTGTATGATGAAATTTCCACTTTGACATTTGATGCATCATTTTGGACAACAAACACATCATATTATTTAATTTTTTTTTTTTAATATCATGCCACTAAGATATTTTTGGGAGGTACAAGTGCTTGTTGATGTGGCATGTTTATATTGGTCACATTTTGGTATATTTATGATGCTGATATATGCATGGTATTTAATTATATTTTGGAGTTACAAGGGAAATGTTTGAAATAAAGGAATAAATACTTAGGGGGACCCCACTTATTATTTATTATTTATTTACCCTTATTATAAAATAAAAGTTGTTCTCTCCTAACTAAAGTTATTTAAATTTATAACAAATGGGTAGTTGAACTACTCAAACTACTTTTGAAGATACAAGAGGAGGAGAGAAAGAAACATAAAGGACATGATAAAATAGAGAGATATACTTCTATTAAGGTTTGCTCTTGCCTCAAGTGAGAATATCTATTCATTCATTCCATTTTGAGTTTCTTTAGAGCTAAGTTATATTTTTGATAGCAGGGTTATTCTAAAGGTGGCGAAGGACTAGAAAGCATCAATTATTGGCATTCTCCAAGGTCATTCATTATTCTTGAAATTCTGTTTAGTTTTAGTTGGAAGTTATGAATTTATTTCAGTGCAGTTTAATGCTAGTTTTGCAGAGTCAAGACAATGATACACTTGTATATTGGATTGATGCAGTTCATTTTTAGTTTTAGTATTCTTATTTTGAGACACCAATTGTCAATGCATTAGTCAAATTACATCTTAGACTTCCAAGTCTAATTATGATCCAAACCCTCACAGGGGTTTGCAAAGATAAACTTGGTTGCAACTTATATTGATATAAATAACATTATTTGCTGATTTCTTCTCATTTATGAGACTTGTTGTGTGTTGATGTTTGGATTTATGTTATCTTGTATTTTCTTATTCAACTGTTTTATAAATTCTATTTTGCAAGCACATTTATATTTTAAAATTTCATTTCACATAAAAGCATACATATTTTTATAATAAAATTAGATCAAATAATATATTTCTTGAGGTTTGATTGATATTTTTGATAGGCTATAAAGCCAGGGTGATAATATCATCTATCTCACCTAGCCTAGTGAGATTCAAAAATGCTTGAGTGAGGATTTTTCCATTTCTCCCATAAACATTTATTTGGTGACCATACCGGGGAGTGCTTTTTACTCTTTGGTTCTTTTCTTTTCTTTTATTTCTCTATTCTTTTTTATTAATGACTTTTCCTAACCCACAATAGCCAAACATTAGGGTTTTTCTTCTTGACCAAAGAAGTATCACGCCAGGTCTTTTTGATTTTATCCTAGAAACTTCCCGCACTTGTGAAGAACTTGTTCATTCTTGGGATATTATCACTCATGATATTGAAATCCAAGAACAAAGAGAAGCCATTCAAATGCATGCTTTAAATAGGCCTCCTCAATAGAAGGTTGTCTTATGACCACCCAATCTCATTCGTCAAGACGAACAAAAGGTTAGCTCCCTGAATTTGATCCTTTCTTTGAGATATGAAGGAGAAAAACAGTCTTAGAGAATATTCATCCAAGACTTTGAAGATATTTATATGATTATGAGACCAAGGTAACAAGTGTATCAATATATTTTCCTCCCAGGAAATATACAATGAATTCTTTTGGTGGCTCTAGTAGTACTAGTGGATCTACCTCATCACAAGATTCATATTCTTCCTTGATCGAAAGCATGTATAGTCACTATAATCCTATCCAATCCACCAAAAATCCTTCAAAATTGATCAAGAAATACAATTTAATCCAATTTGAAGAGGATGTGAATGCTACCCCATGGATTATGTCTTCTCCATTAGATTTGGCTCCAACCACCACTCCTCTTCCAAATTTTAAATACCATTAGACTAAATTTTCTGGCAATGGTACTATTTCAGTTAATGAGCATCTACTTTATTTTTCCAATACATGTCACAACATTGGAGCAAATGAAAATGATACATGCATAAGATTATTTGTTAATTCTTTGGAAGGAAAGGATGTTGCCAATTTCTTTTAATTATCGCCTAAGATATTTACGACTTGGGTTGAATTATCTTGTTGGATTAAATCGACATATGGACAACCTCAAATTCCATCAAATAATAATATTTTTTACAATAAAGGTGAAAAAATCAAGTCTTTTAACTTACGTTTCACTAACTTATACAATCAGATTCCAAAAATCATTTGGCCCCACAATCAAGTTTCCTTAATGTATTACTACAATGCATTACCTTCTTCTTATCACCATAGGCTAGAAGAAAATAATTCTAATTGTTTGGGATCTGTGTTACAACTTGTCTAGAGTTTGAAGAGTAGTTGACAAGGACATGACTACCTATTGAAGACTATGTCAAACAAAATGACATTTCAACTGCATTACAACTTGTATAGGATATGAGTAACAAAATGATTTCTTTCGAAATAAAATGGGTGACTTCTACTTTTGTTGAAACCTCCACCCAGGCTGCCTTAAGAAACCAAACTCACAATTTTCAACCCAAGGCCATTCTCTCAAGAACTTGGTGTAATTTTTGTGAGGAGAATCATGATGAGACCACTTTTGAAATTGAGAAGAATGCTAGAGAGCACATCTTTGGAAAAATGATTGATACAACAATTGATACCTTAGATTGGGCTCAGTAAGAGGATGCCATGATGGTTTATACTTGAAACAAATTCTATCAAAACAAGGGAAAATGAGGTCCTCCTAGAACCACTTTTTCTCCTAGTACATCCTCTCAACAAACCAATCCTCAGATCACGAGGGGTACTTAGAGTCTAGAGGTTTCAACCTCATCTTCTTCATCTAACTATAATGTCTTGAAACAACTGGATACAATCAAAGGAGATGCATCTTTATTAGACATGGTTAATGTCCATGAACAACAAAGACATCTGAAGGATTTTATGGAAGGTAAAGCTTCCACTTTTTCCATTTTGATTGAAGAACATACTAAAGAAGAAATGTATATAAATAAAGTAAGTGTATATAATCCTAGAAATTATGTAAAAAATCCTCCCTTTTATGTGTTTGTAAATATAATGGATAATATTGCACATTGTTGTCTAATTTATGGGGGATATGGCCCCAATGTTATGTCTAATATTATCATAGAAGAGTTAGGTCTTTAATGCACCGTTGAAAACTCAAAGAGTATGTTGTTTTATAACAGTCAATAACAAGCCACTATTGGTGAAATAAAATATGTAACTTTGGTTTTGTGTGCTCATCTTGAGATCAAGACCACCTGTAATATTCAAATAATTGATATGCCAATTAGAAACTATTCTATCATCTTAGAAAGATATTTAAAAGCATTAGCCGATGGATACATTTCACTGGATGGAACACTGATGTCCCTTCCCAAAGATGGAAATATTATCAATGTTCTTCGGGAGGGACGAATATCACCATACATTGAAAGAGTTCCTCAACCGCATGTTAATTACATTGAAGAAGATATAGGTGTATACTCATTTTTTCTATAAGGAGATAATGATTCTATTGCACAACTTCCTGACCCTGAAGATGGAATGCGACATATTCACTTTTATGGTGCATGCTCAAGTGAAGTTAATGAAGCTGGTATAATATTGTATTCACTTGTAAGATACATTCATAATTTTTCTTATAGATTAGAATTTTCATGTACAAATAACATAACATAATTTGAGGACTCGATTCTTGGAATAAAGAATTTATTCAATCTTCGTTGTTATCATCTTTCCATTTTTGGGGATTCTGAACTTATTATCAATTTGGTTAGAATAATTACACCCCATCAAATAAATTGTTAAAAAGGTATACATAGGAGGTTTGGCAATTAATCTCTAATATTATATCTTTCAATATTACTCACATTAGGAGAGATCTGAACTCTCTGGCTAATAGGCTAGCTATTTTTGCAGTCATTCCTACAAGGAAATTTCTTCCTGAGAGGACTGGTTGTACATTTGTGTCATTATATAATCCTCATTTTCTATATAATGTTGAATCTTTGCAAGTTTTTATTGACAATGAAAGTATATGTTCCTTTTTGCAGAATGAGCCTTTGAAAAGGAAAGAGATTATATCTCTAGAAGAAAACAAATTACCAAAGGGGTTAACTCCTCTGGAAAGTTCATTCTCATCCAGTGATGTTGGCAATAGAAAGGAAAATAAAGAGGATAAATAAAAAATAAATATAGGAAGTACCATTTCTGTGAACATTGGGACTCAAGAAGACCCAAAGACTTTAAATATTGGAACTCAATGTTCAAGAAATAAAAGAAGAAATTTATGGATATGTTCCATGAATTTAAATATGTATTTGCTTGGTCTTATGAGGATTTACGTGGTTTGGATCCTATTATAATTCAACATGCAATTACTATTAAGAAAGAAGCAAAACTGGTAAGGAAAATACAAAGACTTGTTAATCCTGCACTAGAAGAAACAATTAGGAAGGAGGTTGAAAAGATTATACATGCCCATATAATATTTCCTATGAAGTATTCAGAAAGGATATATAACCTTGTCTCGGTACGAAAAAAGAACAGAGACATTAGATTATGTGTTGATTTTTGTGCCTTGAACAAGGAAAATGTTAAGGATAATTTTCCTCTTCCTAACATGGAAATTATTTTACAACAAGTGGAAGGATCTTAGATGATGTCACTTGTTGATGGTTTTTCAGGATACAATCAAATTTGAGTTAAGAGGGTTGACAAGTATAAAACCACTTTTACCACAAACTGGGGCACCTTCACTTATCAATTAATGCCTTTTGGTTTAATTAATGTAGGTGCTACTTTTCAAAGAGATATGCAAATATCCTTTGACAATCTTATTTGTAAAATAATTCAAATTTATCTTGATCATTTAATTTCTTATTCAAGAAATCGAGAAGATCATTTTGATAATTTAAAACAAGCTTTTCTTCACTGTAGAAAATTTGGAATGTCTTTGAATCCCATGAAATCTATTTTCAGTGTCAATGCATGAAAAATCCCCGGACATATTGTAGCCGATTCGAGAATCAATATTGATCCAGAGAGGGTTGTTGCAATTCAGAATTTCAAGCCCCATCCTCAAAGAAGGAAATCCAATCATTCATGGGTAAGATCTTTTTTTTTAGAAGATTCATTCATGATTTTGCTAGAATGGTAAAACCTATATATAATATGTTAAAGCAAGGTCAATATTTTTCTTAGAATGATGATACTGAAAAATATTTCTTAGAAATAAAAAAACAATTAGTTCTACACCTGTTTTGGCAAATCCTAAATTCAATATTTTTTTTTTATCATTAAACGAATGCCACTGAAGATGCAATTTATGCAATTATTCTTCAGCAAGATGATCAGAACAACAAGAATCCAATAGCTTACATGAATAAGAGTTTATCTGATGTTGAATTCAAATACACTTTAATTGAAAAACACACTTATGCTCTTATTAAAGCTATTGAAAATTTTCGTCATTTTATCTTAGGGAGCATACTCAGGTAAAGGTCCCTTTACCTGTAGTTAATTTTTTTCTTTCACAAACTCACTTATCTGGAAATATTGCACATTGGCTTTCTAAGATACATGAATGTGGTTTCATGTTCACAACTTGTAGCACTATTAAGGGATGTGATCTAGCCTTACACTTGGCTCAACACCTTGAACCAAGAATGTTTTTTGAAAATAATGAGGATGTCTTGCCTGCATTATTTCTAATTGAATATGGAAATATTGATTTAGCAACACATCCCTGGTATCATTATATAGTTTACTATTTGTGATATGAAATATGTCTCGATAATCTTGAATATAAGGAATGTACAAGGACTCGATTTGAGGCTTCTAAGTAACTAATCTTGAATACAACACTCTTCCATGACACTGCCGATGGACTACTGTTACGTTGTGTTGAAGATACAACAACCCAAAGGATTTTAAAATAAATTCATGGGTCAACAAATTCAAATATTCACATTGGTGTACATTTTGTAGCCAAATACGCTGCTCACAAAATTTTGAGAACTAGTTATTATTGATCTTCTTTTTTTAGAGATTCATAGTTTGTACAAGCTTGTATTGAATGTCAAAAATATGTAGGTAGAGAAAAATTCTCCGTCACGCCTTTATGACCAATTTTACCTGAATTTCCCTTTTCTAAATGGGGATTAGATTTCATTGGAACAATAAATCCCTCATCTTCTACTATTCATATTTTCATCTTGACTATATCAGACTACTTTACAAAGTGGAATGAAGCAAATCCTCTTAAACATGCACAAGATGAGCAAATTATCTCCTTTTTAGAATCAAATATCTTTTCTTGTTTTGGTCTTCCAATCAAAATTATTTCTGATAATGGACCAACATTTATATCTGGAAAATTGACCCAATTTCTCAACAAATTTGGAGTGAAACACTTCACTTCATCAACATACTATCCATAAGGAAATGGGAAAGTTGAATCAATGAATACAAATCCGGTCAAAATTCTCAAGAAGATCATTAATGATAAACCTTTCTAGTGGCATACTTTACTGATCTAGGCATCATGGGCAGATCATACCACCATGAAAACAAGTACTGGCCATACTCCTTTTCAGTTATTATATGGCCAAGAAGAAATCATGCCCGTGGAACTTGAATTAACTTCCCTTAGATTAACATTATAGGTAGAAGAGTTGAAATCTACTAATATCCCTCAAAGAATACGTACTTTGCTGGATTTGGAAGAACAAAGGGGTTTTTCTCTTGAGAATATTAAAAAGAGACATCATACTATTAAGGAATATTTTGATAAGAGGGAAAAATCAACTACTTTTGTAGCTGATGAAAAGGTTCTATTATGGGATTCTATGTTGAAATGTTCAATAGTACTGAGAGGGGGGTGAATCAATACTACATAATTTTGACAATATTTATATTGATATGATTCTAAAACATAGGTAGTATTTATACTTGCAGTCAATTATACTAGAAATGTGCTCATCATAACCATAGAAAATATTCAACACATTTACAAATATAGAGGTGGAAACCCATATTGTGAAGATCTTAAATATTTACAAATGAATATCTATTCACGTAGGAATAAATGTCAATGAGGAAACCAATCCTCTGTAGGCACCAACCTACAAACAAACAACAACCTACAAATGGATGAAGACACCAATCCTCTATAGGCACAAATCTACAACCAAGAACCAACCTAAAAATGGATGAGGACACCAATCCTCTGTAGGCACCAACCTACAAACATGCACCAACTTGCAAATGGATGAGGACACAAATCCTCTGTAGGCACCAACTTAAAAACATGCACCAAATTGAAAATTGAGCTCTAACTCAATCTTTCCTTGCTCCACCCTACCACCCTTGAATTTGCATAAATGTCTTAATATGTTTTAATAAAATTCTCCAACATGCTTCACCCTCTGT
Source organism: Picea engelmannii (assembly GCA_009831015.1). NCBI lineage: Eukaryota > Viridiplantae > Streptophyta > Pinopsida > Pinales > Pinaceae > Picea > Picea engelmannii. The sequence continues at coordinate 592,536 of ML781342.1, read as the reverse complement.
GTTCTCAAGCTTTAGTTCATATTCACAGTTTATCAACAAATTCTCACATACCACAGAGCCTCTTCTCTTTGCACTTCTACTTCCGTGCACTTTTCATGCCCACAAATTCAACCCCCGAGCAAAGATAGAATGATCATCACACCATTTGCAAAACATTCTCTTCATATTTATGTAATGACCATATCCCTACAAGTGCAATTTCCAGAACTTAGGATAATCTACTTACGCTCAGGAGTGGATCTTCAAAGCCAAAACACCATTATACCATCCTAACCATGATTTTATCAGGTCTATGTACACCCGCATAAGCTCTTTGCACGTCTGACTGTATTAACTGAGATCCTCTTCAAGTATTCTAATTTTCTCTTCACTCCACACACACTAATCTCTCATTAATGTCAATTATATATATAGTTATAAATAATTTTACGTGGACCTATTTTATGTTGGGTGTGAACCCAAATGGTTCTTCGAGCTGACCAAAGCATCCTCTGTTGTTGAAACTATTTTCACAGAGTATAAGCCCCCAGGGCTTATTGTTTTTTACTACATGAGTTAGCTCAATGGGAATAGAACCAAGCGCATGGGACCATGGTATTTATTGTGTGGGGTTAGACCCTTTAATCGAATCTCAAGGCATGAGGGGCTACAATAAACAATGCACTGAGGCATGCATTTTCTTTTGAACACATTTTGAAATTGCGAGGGGGTGGGGGTGCCTTTCTATTAACCCGCGTGCTAGTTAGTCACCTGCAATTTGTTATAGACTATTGATATGACCGTTTTGTCAATGGTCAGATTTACACCTCATGCTATTCTCCTTCCCTTTATGACTTTCTTTCTGGGTCATTGATCTGAATGATCAATAGTTATAATCAATCTCTACCATCCATGTGTATAAGGGTGGGTTTCATATTAAACCACCACGTGGATGCCCAACCTAGTATTATGTGCTAAGCACTTTACTGATGAATGTTCAATCTAGATCGTTGATTCTAAATTTGATCAATGATCATCATGATTCCTTCATTCTATGAATTGATCATTCAATCTATGATTAGGATTCAGTTTGAATGTGATCCAATGGTCGATAATGGTCGACCTTCCTATTGGATTACTGAGAGGGGGGGGGGGGTAAATTAGTAATATCATAATTATAATCCTTTTTCTCCAAATAATCCAAGTGTTATATCAATGTATAATTATTATCCAATAATGAGAAATAAGAAATGAACAATCACACACATATAAAGTACACCAGTGTTTTACGTGGAAACCCAAATTGGGAGAAAACCACGAAATGATTTTTCTTATATGTCTTGAAGAATTACAGTCATTGGAAGCACCAACTTCCTTTGTTTTCCAGCTGCAACTGGAAGGAGGCTCCAACCCCCTAGTTTCTCAGGCTACAACCTGAGGGAAGCTCCAACTCTTCAATTCTATGGCTACAACTAGAAGGATACTACAACCCCCTATGTTCTCCGAATACAACCGGAAGGTGGCTACAACCACTTGCCCTTGCCCCGTCCAGCCGCCCTGAAGTAGAAGTAGAATGATGGAACCACTTCCACACTATCACTGTGAGATATACCATTGTAAACCTGAACAATGAAACAACCTGTACCTCAACCTATAATCAACCTGTACCATAAACAAGTGCATCAACCATGCACCAACATGTACCCTAAACAACTGCATCAACCATGCACCAACCTGTACCAAACAATATGTAATTAACCTGTACCATAAAAAAGTGCAACCAACCATGTGCAAAGTATGTAACAATCATGTGTCAAGTACTCATCAACTATGACTCATCAATATGTACCAACATCATCAACTATACACCTCATGTATGTGCCAACTCATCAACTACTTGTCTCAATCATGTACCCAACTTGTACCTCAAACAAAATCCCTCATCAATTTCATCATCCAAATATGATTTGTAACTCTGTAATAGACCCGGTGTATATGATCACATACCTGCAAACCTTCCTTAACTTTAAACAACAAGAGACTAGCATTTTCATCAAACTTTTCTTTAGTCTCACATGACTAGTTTTGGATTAGTTAACAACCCTAAATTGAAATAATCATAACTTTGTACCTGTAATGAATAAAGATATGACATTGATATACAATGTTATTCAATGTGTTTTATGCAATTCCTCCAGGTGTCACTACTTGGAACCTCTCAGAAAAAGGAGTTATAGCAAAAATGACATACCTTGCTGAATTCTGGATTACCCTAGAGAGAGACCTTTTAGAGCGTGCCCAACACCGAATATTTTTTGAATTGGTTTGAAACTATGAAAAAGAATACTATATAATGTACTACAACCAACAAATTTTGTCTTATTGAGGTTGGATCTATTATGAATAAATTATGATGTTTTTACCTGTAACACCTGTTTTTGACTAGTTTCAGGACTAACAACAAACCCTATTTTCCACGGAGTGTAACTCCAAAAAAACAAAGAGCCACAAGCTGAATGTTTTACCACAAATACTTGGAAATGTTTCCTCAATGGAATAACAATTTCACTGTTTGAATCATTATAGAAAATTTTTTATTGCGAAAATGGTGAGATGACCTGTAAATAACATACCTTAGAGAGCATCATCAAAAGAATTTATCCTTCCTTGAATTTTGGGCTTCTTTTCTTCACCTTTCCTCAGAAATTACGCTTAGATATCCTTTGGTTACCTCAGAAACCTATAGGTATTCAATATTCTCAAGTGTGTCTTAAATGAGAGAGCCTTGCCTCTTATTTATACTCTCCAAGTAGCTTCCTTAAAAACATATTCTAGGTCACTTTGCCCACTTTCCTTATTTTAGGGTTAACCCACTTCTAATTTCTCCATTAAATTTATTATTGAAACAATTTATTTTGTATTCACTTTGAATTATAGTACACTCATCACTTCACTTTATTATTTACCTTTTAAAATCTCTTAAACCACTTTGACTACTTTGACCTTTTGGGGCTTCTAGATGACATATAAGGGTCCTCCAACTTCGTAAGGTCATAAATCTCAAACCGTGAGGAGTTATGTGATGTTCCACAAACCACCAGAAATGAAATGACCTGTAATATCCATATATAATAGTATTACCTGCAAATATATCAAAACTCATACCATTATCCATCAAGCAAACTTGGGTCCATTACCTAAACCTCTGTTCTCCAACTTCTCATGGCAATAACTCTCTAACCGTGAGAATTTATGTGACGTTCCACATACCACCGGGAATGGCATGAAAATCACTATCCATATAGGATAGTTTCACTTAAAAATTCACTGACCTTCATCTCATTATTCCACAAATGAGCATGAGTTTTCTAACCATACTTCTAGGATAACTCAATCCACAAAGTGTCTTCCCATGAGGGATTTCACCATAAGGGGACCACTTTGGAGTTCATCCATCTATACTTCTTATCAACCATGACAAGACAATAATGATTCATCTTTACATCAAACAAAATTGGGTCCATTACCCAAACCTTTATGCTAACGAGCTTTCTTCAAGGGTTGACATCAATGACAACTAACCTTAATCAACAATACCCCCCTTTGGCATTGATGGCAACAATATGATCTAATACTGAAATCATATCACTCATGCTCCCCCTGGAACCATGCCTCTGTCTCATGCTCCCCCTAGAACCATGCCTGTATCCTCTGCATCTGATAAATCTCTCCCCCTTTGTCATCAATGGAAAAGGTATCTTTCCATCTGGGGATGCTCCCCCTGACTGAACTGTCCTCTTATGGTGCTTCCTCGTGTACATCTAAGAAATATAAGATAATCATTCAAAAAGCATTCATTTTGGAGTAGAAATAACTCCAAGTCTCTGGCGAATATATTCAAAGGATTCCCATGGAAGTGGTTTTGTAAATATGTCTGGCACTTGTTCTTTTCTGCCCACATACTCAACTCTGATGTTCTTTTCTGCAATCTTCTCCCGTAGAAAGTGATACTCGATTGGAATGTGCTTCATCTTGGAGTGCATCCCCAGGTTCTTTAAGATACTGATGGCACTTGCATTATCACAATATATTGGAATGGAATCATCATACTCAACCTATATATCTGTCAGAGTTTGTTTCATCCAAAGAACATGTGTACAACATGACGATGCTGCAATATACTCTGCCTTGGCTGTAGATAAGGATACTGATGATTGTTTCTTGCTTAGCCATGATACTAAACAGTCACCCAAGTAGAATGATACTCCACTGGTGATTTTTTGGTCATCAATACAACCTGCCCAATCTACATCTTTGTAGGCAACAAGTGATAGATCCTTTCCTTTTTGATACCATAATCCAAACTCTTCTGTTCCTTTGAGATATCTGGAAATCCTCTTTACTGCTAATACATGTGATTCCTTTGGTGCTACTTGAAATCATTCCACTTGTCCGACTGCCTGCATTACATCTGGTCTGGATGCTATCACATATAGTAGGCTTCCAATCATTGACCTGTATTGCCTCTGATCTGTAGACTTCGAATCATCATCTTTGCTAAACTTTTAACTGATTTGCATGGGAGTGATAATTGGTTTTCAATATTCCATTCCAAACCTCTTTAGCATTTCTATGATATACTTGGTTTGAGAAATAAAAATTCCTTGGTTGCTTTGACGTATTTGAAGTCCTAGAAAGAAGGATAGTTCTCCAAGTAATGACATTTCCAATTCATTCTGCATATCCTTTGCAAATTTCTGGCTTAACCTGTCATCATCACTACCAAAAATAATATCATCAACATAAACTTCAATTAATAAAATATTACCTTGACTTATCTTGATGTAGAGGTTGATGTCTGCAATTCCCTTTCTGAACCCTGCTTGTTGTAGATACTTATCCAGTATAGAGTAACATGCTCTAGGAGCCCGTTTTAGACCATACAAGGCCTTCTTTAATCTGCACACATAATCTACATTCTCTGACAACTGAAATCCTTCTGGTTGTTCAATGTAGACTTCTTTTTCAAGTTCCCCATCCATAAATGCTGATTTTACATCCGTCTGATACATTTTAATATTTTTGGAGCATGCATAAGCTAAAAGAAAACAGATTGCTTCCATTCTAGCAACTGGGGCAAATGTCTCTTCAAAGTCAATTCCTTCAACTTATGCATATCCTTTACATACCAATCTAGCTTTGTTCCTTGTAATTGTTCCATATTCATTCAATTTATTCCTGAAGAGCCACTTTGTGCCGATCACATTCTTATTCTTTGGTCTTGGAATCAGTTCCCAAGTGTCATTTTTCTCTATTTGATCCAATTCTTCATCCATGGCCTTATTCCAAAATTCATCCTTGTTGGATTCTTCGAAATAGTTTGGTTCAATTGTAGATAAGAGTGCTAGGTGTGTTTGTTCTGGTGAACAAATTTTTCTTCTAGTCTTAACTCCTGCATCTTTGTTTTTGATAATATGATCTGAAGGATGATTCTTCTGTACTCGTCTGCTAGGTATCTTTGGAGACACTTGCTAAACTTTCTCTTCTGTTTCTGTCGGATTCTCTTCATCTTCCTCTTCTACTTCTTTTTCATCTTCTGCTTCTTCTTCTAAGGGTTGTTTCATTGATCTATTTTCTTCTTCCTTTGATTCTAGTCTGCCTGTTTCATCAATTGTTACATTGATACTTTCCACAACTTTTTTCAATCTTAGATTGTAACACTTGTATGCTTTCCTTGTACTTGAGTAACCAACAAGTACTCCTTTGTCCACACGAGAGTCAAACTTTCCCATTCCGCCATCTTCTCTTTTGATATAACATTTACTTCCAAAGACTCTGAAGTGATTTACATTTGCTGGTCTTCCTTTCCATAGTTCGTAAGGAGTTTTGTCAGTGATGTTTTTGAGCATTACTCTGTTTTGAATGTGAACTACTGTATGCACTACCTATGTCCAGAAAATATCTATCAATTTTGAATCCATTAGCATTGTTCGAGCCATTTCATGTACTGTCCTGTTCTTTCTTTCAACAACTCCATTATGTTGAGGTGTCCTAGCAATGAAGAATTGCCTTTTTATTCCATGATTGTTGTAGTAGTCCATAAATTCCTTTGAGGTGAACTCTCCTCCATTATCAGATCTCAAGCATTTGATTTTTGAATCCATTTCATTTTCAACCATTTCCTTGTAGATCTTGAAGTTTTCAAAAGCTTCCGACTTATTCTTGAGAAAGAAAACTGTAGTCATTCTTGTATAATCATCAACTAATAACACAAAATATTTTTCACCTTTTAAGCCCTTTGTTCTAGTTGGTCCAACTAGATCGGTATGCACAATTTTTAGTGGTCTTGTCGTTGAATATTCCTTTGATTTGAACCTGGTCTTTGTTTGCTTTCCTTGTTGAAAATGCTTGCATAAAGTGTTGGTTGGTTTTGTGATCTGGGGCATTTCTCTGACTGCTTCTCTTTTGCCGACTTTGACAAGGTTATCAAAATGTATGTGACCCATTATTTTGTGCCATAGCCAACTTTCATCTCCCTTTCCTAGACAACACTTTTCATTTCCAATTTCACTTAACACATATATGTTTCTTGAAGTTCTTGCAACTGTAGAGACCAATTTACTTGAACCTTCTTTTCTTATTTTACACTTTTGTGAATCGAAAGTAACTTTATGACCTTGGTCACACATTTGACTCACACTTAGAAGATTATGTTTCATATCTTCTACTAGTAGAACATTTTCTTCCTTTTCATTCTTGTTCCCGATTCAGACTATGCTTTTTCCAATGATTTTGGCTGAATCATCATTTCTGAAGGAGACTGATCCATCTCTTTCCTTTAGTAATGTAAGAAACTTGTCTCTATCACCTGTCATGTGTTTTGAACACCCGTTGTCAACATACCAACCGCGTTTCTTCTGCTTAGCTTGTAGAGCGATTCTGCATTCTTCATTCCTATACTGATATTGCTTTCTTATCCATGTCATTTTCTGAGGTTCATGTCTGTGATTGTTGTTATTTTGTTGAGGTTTTTAGGAGGGACTTTCATTCTGCAATCTTTGGCCACATGTCCAAAATTGTTACATTTGTAACATTCCACTTGAGTACTCAAAGATTCAAACCTGTTGTAACTTCTTCTTTGTGTTTCACTAGGTCTTCTTGAATAACCCCTTTGTGTATGACTCTCAAAGTTGTTATTGTTCTTGTTGTTAGCTTTGCAATTCAAAACTTTATGTCCAAAATTATTACATGCATAACATAAACCAAAATATATAGTTTGATACCTGGGAGTTGAGGATCTTTTGAAGGGAGGTGCTCTTGTGAGTCCTTCTTCTTATTGAAGCCTATCTCTTGGTTGTTGATTTTGAAATCTGACTCTTCTTGGTAGAGGAGTATCCTTGTAATCTTCCTTGTATATCCTTCTATCCCCTTTGATTGTTTCTGCACAGCTTTTTGGATATGTTTCTTGCTTTGTTGTTTTGGAGCTTGATCCCTTTTCTATCTGATTGTATCCAGGTCCGGTCTTGTCAAGATGAGATTTTTTATTGTTGATAATGTCATCCAAAACTTTTGAGCTATTCTGCATATTTTTCTTTTGAATATCCTTTCTTAGTGTGACAATCTGTGCTTCCAAGTTTCCAATTATCATGTCCTTTTATTCTAGCTTTTCTTTGAGTGCTTCTTCAATTCTTTTATCTTCTTCTATTTGAACCTTCAATTTTGTGATCATTTGTTCTAGTTCTCGAGTGTATTTTTTCTTGTCTAGTTCTGCTTGTAGTTTCTTGTTTTTATTGTTTTCTCTTCTGATAACTTCTATGGAATACATTAATTATTCTCGATAGTCAACTTCCACCTCTTCAATTTCTTCTTCGACTTCTTAATATTCTTCTTCGACTTCTTCATATTCTTCTTCAGAGTCTTCTTTATCAGATTCTTTTACTGCCATGAATATAACTCTTCCTGTCTCACTGTCACCGACTTCATCTTCAAATGATGATGAGATGTCTTCTTTGGTGCATAAGATTTTCTTGAAAACTTTCTTTGTAGTTCTTCTGCCTTTATATGAGTGTTTGCCTTTTGAGTAACCTTCATCATTTCTCTTTTTCTTATGAGGACATTTGTTAGAAAAATGACCAATACCATCACAATTAAAACAAATTAAAGTAAGCTTACCTCTATACCTATTGTTGGTTCCCTTGTTCAGTCTTTTGACGAAGTTGGCCACTTCTTCATCATCTTCCGAGATGTCATTGTTGCTACTATATTCTTCTTGTTGTTTTCTCTTTTGCTTTGATCTTTTGGATGCTTTGAAGGCTGCTTCTTTTACATCTGGATTTTCCTGTTTAGTTCTCATTTCATATGTTGTGAAGATTCCATGCAGTTTGTCCATGTTTATTGAGTTTAGATCCAGTCTTTCTTCTAGTGCTGATATATTAGGGTTAAATCTCATAGGAAGAGATCTTAGTACCTTTTAAACAATTACAGATTCTTCGATTTCTTCTCCCAATCCTGTGATTGCATTCACTGTTTCATCGATTCGTAAGAAGTAGGCTGCAATATTCTCATCTTCCTTCATTTTTCGTTGTTCGAACTGACCTATGTAAGTTTGAAATTTTGTTTCTTTGACATTTGTATCTCCTTCATAAATATTTTGAAGCTTGTCCCAAATCTCTTTAGCGGATTTACAATGTGCAAATTTGGTGAATACTGTATCACTGAGACCATTCAAAAGTGCATTTTTGGATTTGGAATTATTCTCACCGAGTTTCACTACTTTGTCATTTGCTGGTGGAACTGCTGGTGCTGTGTATCCATCTACAATTGATTGCCAAACTTGAAATCCCTGTGCCTATATATATGTCTTCATCCTTATGCTTCGAAAAGCATACTTCTGCCCATCAAACTATGGTATTCCATTTTTATACAAGTTGGTACTCTCCATGATCTACCTTTCAGTGGTTAAATTGATTTTTGAAGGAACCTACTCTGATACCAATTGTTGGATTACTTAGAGGGGGGGGTGAATCAATAATAACATAATTATAATCATTTTTCTCCAAATAATCCAAGTGTTATATCAATGTAGAATTATTATCCAATAATGAGAAATAAGAAATGAACAATCACACACATACACAGAACATCAGTATTTTACATGGAAACACAAATCGGGAGAAAACCATAGAATGATTTTTCTTATATGCCTTGAAGAATTACATTCATTGGAAGCACCAACTTCATTTGTTTTCTAGCTGCAACTAGAAGGAGGCTCCAAACCCCTAGTTTCTTAGGCTACAACCTAAGGGAAGATCCAATTCCTCAATTCTTTGGGTAAAACCAGAAGGAGGCTACAACCCCGTATGTTCTTTGGATACAACCGAAAGGTGGCTACAACCACCCGTCCTTGCCCCATCCAATTGCCTTGAAGTAAAAGTAGAATGATGGAACCACTGTCACACTATTACTATGAGATATACCACTATAAACCTGTACCAATACACCTAAACTATGCATCAACCATGCATCAACCTGTACCTCAACCTGTAATCAACCTGTACCATAAACAAGTAAATCAACCATGCACCAACCTGTACCCTAAACAACTACATCAACCATGCACCAACCTGTACCCTAAACAACTACATCAACCATGCACCAACCTGTACCAAACAATATGTAATTAACCTGTACCATAAACAAGTGCAACCAACCATGTACCAAGTATGTACCAATCATGTTTCAAGTACTCATCAACTATGACTCATCAATATGTACTAACATCATCAACTAAACACCTAATGTATGTTCCAACTCATCAACTACTTGTCTCAATCATGTACCCAACTTGTACCTCAACCAAAATCCCTCATCAATTTCATCATCCAAATATGATTTGTAACTCTATAATAGACCTGGTGTATATGATCACATACCTGCAAACCTTCCTTAACTTTAAACAACAAGAGACTAGCATTTTCATCAAACTTTTCTTTATTCTCACATGGCTAGTTTTGGATTAGTTAACAACCCTAAATTGAAATAATCATAACTTTGTACCTGTAATGAATAAAGATATGAAACTGATAAAAAAAATTATTCAGTGTGTTTTATGTAATTACCCCAGTTTTCACTACTTGGAACCTCGTAGAAAATGAGTTATAACAAAAATGGAATACCTTGCTGAATTCTGGCTTATTCTAGAGAGCGACCTTGTAGAGCGCTCCCAACACAGAATATTTGTTGAATTGATATGAAACTATTACACAACATACTTCAGACTGTAATATAACCAACACATTTGGTATTACTTAATTTGGATCTATTATGAAAATTTATGGAGTTTTTACTCGAAACACATGTTTTTGACTAGTTTCAAGACTAGCCACAAACCCTATTTTCCATGGAGTATAACTCCAAAAATACAACGATACACAAGATTGATTTTTTACCACAGATAATTAGATATGTTTCCTCAATGGCATAGAAATTTCATGGTCTCAATCATTATAGAAAAAAAATATTGCGAAAATGGTGAGATGACCAGTAAATAACATACCTTAGAGAGCATCATCAAAAGAATTTATCCTTCCTTGAATTTCGACCTTCTTTTATTCACCTTTACTCAGAAATTAGGCTTAGATATCCTTTGGTTACCTCAGACACCTATAGGTATTTAATATTTACAAGTGTGTCTTAAATGAGAGAGCCTTTCCTCTTATTTACTCTCCAAGTAGCTTCCTTAAAAACATCTTCTAGGTCACTTTGCCCACTTTCCTTATTTTAGGGTTAACCCACTTCTAATTTCTCCATTAAATTCATTATTGAAATAATTTATTTTGTATTCACTTTGAATTATAGTACACTCATCACTTCACTTTATTATTTACCTTTTAAAATATCTTAAACCACTTTGACTACTTTGACCTTTTGGGGCTTCTAGATGACATATGAGGGTCCTCCAACTTCGTAAGGCCATAAATCTCAAACTGTGAGGAGTTATGTGACGTTCCACATACCACCATAAATGAAATGGCATGTAATATACATATATAATAGTATTACCTAAAAATATATAAAAAATCATACCATTATCCATCAAGAAAACTTGGGTCCATTACCCAAACCTGGGTTCTCCAAGTTCTCATGGCCATAACTCTCTAACCGTGAGGAGTTATGTGACGTTCCACATACCACTGGAAATGGCATGAAAATAACTATCCATATAGGATAGTTTCACTAAAAAATTCACTGACCTTCATATCATTATTCCACAAATGAGCATGGGTTCTCTAACCATACTTCTAGGATAACTCAATCCACAAAGCGTCTTCCCGTGAGGGATTTCACCATAAGGGGTCCACTTTGGAGTTCATCCATAAGTACTTCATATCAACTATGACAAGACAATAATGAGGCATATTTACATCAAACAAACTTGGGTCCATTACCCAAACCTTTGTGCTACCAGGATTTCTTCAAGAGTTGACATCAATGGCAACTAACCTTAATCAACACTTCCTCTAGTCTTATTAGCACGATTTAGATCCTTGTTCTCCACGTGTCATCTCTATGTGGAATCCCTTACATCACACTGATGTATCTTGACATTTAATAGACGTTCAATACCTTATAACCTTTGATGAGTTACTTGTTCTTTCTGCCGTATCGATCTAGTTTAGATTCACAACAAAGATTTGAACTGCATTCCTTCCCTTCTGTAGGCACTTGATGCTTGCATACCTATGAATTGATGCTTTTCATAGAGCCTCAATTAATAACATTTCCATGTCATTAGATGCATACCATTGTTTTCATTTTGACGCAAACAACTTGTCATTAGTGAAATTTTCACGTAATTAAACAAACAAACTCCCCCTACAGTGTTGACATCAATGACACAAAACAAAAACTATTCAATGATCTCCCCCTTTTCATTGATGGAAACTAATGAGTAAAACATTTCTTACCCCCCTTGTGGGTATGATGGAAATCTGACTTAGTCATGGGTCACTATTCATTTTCTTTATTCAACCCCCGCCCCCCCATGTGTCACTCCATTGCACATTTTTGTTGATTGATATTTTATTGCATTCTCTCCCCCTTTGACAACAATGACAAGAATCCCTTTAATATTCTCTACCTTTTAGTAACTCACACTGTCAATAAATTTTCTTTCGAGGATTATAATTTTTCTCTTGTGTATTTCAAGGGGCTGCTTTAGAATTGTTTCCAGTGAAACTTTGCACATAGTCACTATTTGTAGCTATTTACCATTGACCCAAGAAAGCTTTTCTTGTGCTTTTACTACTTCTGATCAAAACATTCAAGGCCTGACTGTATTTCTCCTATCTCCATGTAGACTCCTCTCTTGAATCCTTGATGTTGTAGGCACTTTTCAATCCTTGAGTACCAAGTTATAGGTGCTTGCTTTAGACCAGAGAGGGATTTCTTCAGTTTGCACACATAGTCTTGATTTTCTGACAACTGAAATCCATCAGGATATTCAATGAATACTTCCTCTTCCAAATTCCATTTAGAAATGCATATTTAACATCCATTTGATAGACTTTGATACTCTTGTAGCTTGAAAATTCCAGGAAGATTATAATGGCTTCTAGTCTAGCTACTGTAGCAAAGGTTTCATCAAAGTATACCCTTTCAACTTGAGCATATCCTTTACATACAAGCCTTGCCTTATTTCTCACTACTTGTCCATCCTCATTTAGTTTTTTTCCTAAAAACCCACTTGGTGCCAATTACATTCTTGACTTTTGGTCTCGGAACTAGCTCCCAAGTTTCATTTTTCTCAATTTGATCTAATTATTCATTCATAGCATTAACCCAATCTTGATCTTTGATAGCTTCCTCGAAGTTCTTTGGTTCTATTTTAGACAATAAAGACAAATTTGCATGTTCTGGTGATCTCAACAATTGTCTTATTGTTTGGAAACTTTTGTTGTTCTCTCCAAGAATCAATTCTTCAGGGTGGTTCTTTTGAACATATCTCAAGGGGGTCTTTCTGTCTTGTCTAGGAACTTCCTCTTCTTCTTCTGCATTATATTCCTCACAATATTTCTCTTCTTCTTCTTCTTCCTCTGCATTGTCTTCCTCATTATCTTTCTCTTTGTCAATATAGCTTGTTATTGATGCCTAGTCATTTGTTTTCATCTTGATCCTTCCAGGATTTTCACCATCCACGTTTACATTTTCACTTTCAACAATTTTGTCAAATCTCAGATTTAAACATCTGTAAGATTTTCTTTGAGAGGAGTACCTAAGGAAAATACCTTCATCACATATGAAAAATAACTTGCCAAGGTTGTCATCATCTCTTTTTATCATTTTCTTCCAAAAAACTTAAGGTTCTTGAAATTTTCTAGCCCGCCTTTCCACTATTCATATGGAGTTTTTTCACTATTAGCTCGGAGATGTGCTCTATTCATAATATAGAAAAATGTGTAGACTGCATCCCTCCAAATTATATTTGACAATTTAGCTTTATTTAGCATAGTTTTGGCCATTTCTTGTACAATCCTATTTTTCCTTTTAGCCACTCCATTTTGTTGAGGAGTTCTTGTAGCTAAGACATTTCTTCTTATTCCATGATCTTCACAGAATTCATTAAACTCATCTGAGGTGAATTCTCCTCCATTATCTAACCCTAGGCATTTGATCTTCAAATCTGCTTCATTTTCAATTAATGCTTTAAACTTCCCAACAGATTCCGATTTATGCTTAAGAAAGGATACCAAAGTCATTCTTGTGTAATAATCAATGAAAAATAAAAAGTAATAATTACCTTGTATACTTTGTGATTTGGTTGGTCCACATAGATCAATGTGGATGAGTTCCAAGGGTCTTGATGTTGAATATTCCTTGGTTTTGAATCTCACTCGTGTTTGTTTCCCATGTTGACAATGTTTACAAATTGGGTTTGAAATCCTAATGATTTTTGGCATGACTCTTACTTCTTAGTTGTTACTGACCTTGGCTAATTTGTCAAACTTTAATGTCCCATTCTCTTATGTCATAACTAGCTTTCATTTGTCTGTCCCACACAACATACTTCTCTTCCAATTTTTTTTAGAATATATACATTGTTTGGAGTTATGATTGTTGTTGCTACCAATATTCCAATGTATTATTTTCTTATTTTGAATTCCTGGGAGTTAAACATGAGTGTGTGTCCATGGTCACACAACTGAATAACACTTAGAAAGTCATGCTTTAATTCTTCAATTAGCAGAACGTTTTTTGGTGTTTCCTTCTGACTTCCAAGGTTGACTTTACCTTTACCACTTATATTGGAAGATTTATTATCTCCAAATGAAACACTTCCTCCATTCTCTCTCTTTAGCATAAGAATTTTTTTTTTATCACCAGTCATATTCCTTGAGAATCCACTATCTATGTACCAATATATTTCTTTGCTTTGAGCATGCATTGTTGAATCACATTCTTCCTGAGAATTATTCTCTTGTTTCTTCCTCCAGAATTTGATGTTATTTCCGACAATAGGTTTTTTGTCAATATGGGTCTGTATCCAACTTTTTCAATCTTGAGCTTTCTGGCCAAAATTATGGCATTTATAACATTCAATATCGTAATTAAACAATGGAGCAAACAAATTCTTATTTCTTTTGTCAACAAGATTTTTGACTTTGTTATTCACATAATTATTTCTTGGAGCATTGTGCATTCCTCCATTTCTTCTTTGGTCATTTCTTGGATATGATTTGCATTCTATTTCCTTATGTCCAAAATTGTTACATGAAAAATAGTTACCAAGAAAGAGATATTCATGCATGTTCATAGTAGGATTTCTTGGTGTCATCACCTTTCTGGATTCATTCTTCCTATGAAGGATAAATGGCTTCTACTGATCATGGTTTGCTTCATTGGTGTTCTCATTTCGTTCAATGGGATTTTTCAGTTCCATAACATATCTCTTGGGTTCTTCCTCGGTTCTCTATAGTGTGGGGTTGGGATCGTAACCCAGTCCAGTTCTGTCGAATGGTAATCTTTGATTACTAAGCATATTGTCTAACATCATGGAACTTTGTTCAAAATTTTTAATGTTTTTTAGCTCAACTATAAGTACATCAATTTCCTTCATTAGGGCAACATTTTCTTTTTCAAGTTTCTCACAATATTCTTGTTTGTTTTGTAGTTGACTCATTATTTCTTCAATTTTCTTTTGTTCTTCTAGTTGAGAAGCCAGATCAGAATTATGGGATACTTTTTCTTTCAATTGTCTATTATTTCTTCTAATCCTTTCTATTTCATCTAGGGCACATAGTAATTCTCCTTAAAGGTCAACATCCACATCATCATTTTCTCCAATCTATGGGATGTTGTTATTGTCTTAATATTCATTGGAATTTGTTTCTTGGACCATGAAGATAACACCATTTTCAACTTCTTCATCACTTTCTGAATATGAGTAGTAGTCCTATTTGGAATAAAGGTTCTTCTTTTTATTGTGAAAGTATTTGTTCCTTTGACTGTTACCCTTCCTTCTTTCATTAGGGTTAAATTTATATTGATCTTTTTTATCCATGTTCTTATTATGAGGACATTTGGTAGAAAAGTGTCCTACTTCACCACAATTAAAACATTTGAAAGGAAGCATACCTTTATATTTTCTAGTTCCTCTTTGGAGCCTTCTTACAAAGTTGGCTTCTTCTATATCATAATCATCATTTGAGTTGTCACTTGATTTTTCTTTTCTTCTGTTAGTATTCTTTGAGGATTTGAATGCTACTTCCTTTTTAGTTACTTCTTCTTGTCCTATTCACATCTCATAGGTTGTAATAATTCCATGCAATTCATCCATTGTTAATTTGTCCAAATTTTTTCTATCTTCAAGAGTTGATATCTTAAGATTGCATCTCATTGGAAGTGACCTGAGTACTTTTTGCACAATATTTTTTTCATCAACTATTTCACCTAAGCCTCCGATGATGTTTAAAATTTCATCTACACGAAGAAGATATGTTGCAATGTTTTCTTCTTCATTCATCTTCAGGATTTCAAATTGACTCCTATGAGTTTGTAGTTTTTCTTGCTTGATTTTATCATCTCCTTCATAAGTGTTCTTCAGTTTATCCCACATCTCCTTTGAATATTTACAATGCATAACTTTGGTGATTTCTGATTTTGATAATCCTTCTAGAATTGCATTCATGGATTTTGAGTTATTATCACTGAGATTCTTTGCACCTATGTCAAAAAGTGAATTTGCTAGAGTTTCATAACCATTCTTGACTGATTCCTAGACATCATATCCTAGTGACTGCAGATATACTCTCATTATAATGCTCCAGAAGGCACAATCTATTCCATCAAAGTATGGATATTTTCTTAAGGATAGTCTCTCCTATTTATCCATGTGATTTGCTGGGATTTTTTTGGAATACCAAGATGGGGGGGTGAATCAATATTAGTACTTTTAATACTTTTTAACCACAATGTGTATTGTTTAATTTATGAGAAGATTACCAATAACATTCAATATGAGATGTATACATAAGCAATGAACAATAAACAATCACAAATAAACACAATACACCAATATTTTACATGGAAACCCAATGCAGTAGAAAACCAAAGAATGATTTTCTTATATTTTCAAAAGAAGTACATTCATAGGAATCACCAATTTCCTTGTTTTCCAGATACAACTAGAAGGAGGCTAAAACCCCCTAGTTTCTCAGGCTCCAACATAAAGGAAGCTACAACTCCCTGATTCTATGGCTGCAACCAGAAGGAGGCTACAACCCCCTATGTTCTCTGGATACAATCGGAAGGTGGATACAATCACCTATCATTGCCCCATCAAACCACCTTGAAATACAAGTTCCAAATAAATGATACTTCCACTATCCCTCTGTCACTTTCAATCTATCCTTGTAAGACCTATCATTGTAAAACCTGTACCAACAACAGGTAACAACCTATAAAAAAAATTTGGCACAATAATCTCCTCAACCAATCATATCTGATCACATAGATATCATACCCACTATCACAAGTGTATAGCTCAAACCATGTACACCTATGTCTCTCTAATCGCATGCCATACATATACAAACAATCATAAACCAAGTGTAATGCACCCTCACATCAACCACACACCAAACCCTCACTGTTATTGAACCCCAATTTGTACCAATAACTTCAACAACACATCTCAACCAAAAACTCTCAAACATGTACCAAGGGATACAATATATACCTCAACAATATGACCAATAATGTATTCCAACTTCAAAAAAACAAATATACCAGCAATGTACCTTTATAGATCTGTCACATACAATATGTACCATACAACCAATAGTCCCTCCATGGAAAATTATCAATCTCCCATGCCCATATCTCGAGATATCACTAAAAGACCAATTTCAATACAAGCATATAACATACCTTTTCTTTCTGTAGATAGCTCTGTTATACCTGACCACTGCTACCCTTTCCTATAGATTCTCCTAAGCTTCTGTAACCTAAAACATAGCTCATTTATCATATCTCACATTGCCTCATGTGACGAAACTAGATGTATTGCAGGTACTCGTGAGACATGCTATAGGAAACCCATGGGAATGCCTTGCGGGATGTTTACTATCTGAACCACATGGATGACCCTAATCAAGGTTTTTCACGACTTTCCCGCTCTCTTCTGCAACTACGAAACTTTTTCGTCACTCTTCCTTCGCTACCTCAAACTTGTGAAACTTCATATGTATCAATGAGTACCTGCCAAGAACATTTCACAATATAGATATTCAATGTGCTCAATAGGTGCTAATAGGAGTCTCTTGATATCTTATTTATAATATCTAAGTTCCTTCCTTTAGGGGTCATCTTCTAACTGTTTTAACCAACTTCCATGTTTTAGGGATAACCCACTTTGTTGTTGCAACTACTTTACCCATAATTAGTAAACTCACCACTTCTTGTTGCAACTAATTTATTTTTAATTATTTTCTTATTTCAACAACTTTATCCATAATTAACTCCTAGTTGCAACCAATTTGAATAGTAAACTTCTTGATGAATTTATAGGAGCTTCTAGAATAATTGACTACTTTTTTGATCTTCTAGGGTATTCTATAATATTCATGAGGTTTCTCCAACTTCACTAAGCCATATCTACTCAACTGTGAGAAACTACGTGACGTACCACATATAATTATAAATGACACTACATGTATTATCCATATATGATAGTATTACATGCAAATTCATTGATATTCATGTATTTATTCCTCATACAAACTTGAATTCCTTAACCACACCTCTGGGATACAAACATTTTATACCAGAATTGATTCAAGGGTTGACATCAATGAAAACCAACCCAATCTATCAACAATATCCCCCTTTGGCATTGATGGAAACACTCTGCACTCTAATGTAACATTTATGGCATAGTAATGCTTTTTCTCATGCTCCCAATGTGACCATCACTCCCCTTGGAATCATACCTCTGTTCCTTTTCTTCATTTTCATTCATACCTATGATTACTCTATTCCCCTTGGACATCAATGGCAAATGGCATCTTCCCTTTGGGGTTGCTCCCCCTGTATAAATTGTCCTTTGGGATGATCCCACTATATGAACTATCCTTTTTCTCATCACTGGTGCTTCCTTGTGTAAATATATAACATAAATGAAAAGCATTCAAAATTCACCGTAGGGAAGAAACTATTTCAAGTTTCCATTGAAGATACTCAAAGGATTCCCTTGGAAGTGCTTTGATGAATATATCTGCGATATGTTATTTTGTCCCAACATACTCGACCCTGATGTTATTCTCTGCAACCTGTTCCCATAGAAAGTGAAACTCGATCATAATGTGCTTCATCTTGAAGTGCATCACTGGATTCTTTGAAATATTGATGGCATTGGTGTTGTCACAAATTATCTGAATGGTCTCATCATATTCAACTTGTATATCCTTCACGGTTTGTTTCATCCATATTACTTGGGTACAACATGTTGCTACTGCAATATACTCTGCTTCTATTATAGATGAGGATACTGAAGTCTGTTTCTTGCTTAACTAGGATACTAGACACTCACCCAAGTAGAAAACTACTCCACTTATAGTTCTTCTATAATCAATGCTACCTACCCAATATGCATCTATGTAGGAAATAAGAGATAGATCATTCCCTTTTGGATACCATAATCCAAATTTTTCTGTACTGTTGGCACAAGGGTAGACCCAGGGTTCAACGCTTCAACAACGCACCAACAAAACCCTAACTACCGGCCCTTTTGGCAACAACTACGAAGCAGAAGAAGTCTCACACGAGGTAGAGGCAGGGGGGTTACAAAACTCAAGTGTCTGTAACCAAGCTGGGACACAGATCTGTGATTATAACACTTCGCAAAGTACTTTAATAACACTTAGAATATGATATTCATTAGTTCATTAGCTTCATTAACATCGCAGAACAAACCCTAAGATAGATCAATGTAGTAACAATAAAGATTAAGAACTTCAACCACTTAGCACACAACACATAGTTAGATCTAACATTCATTCATAAAGCACAAGTAAAGCACTAAGAAACATCAGATCTATCCATCATACACAATAACAAAAGCACTAAGCAGATAAATGACAACACAACATAGCACAAGGCACACCAAAGACACAAGATATACGTGGTTCACCCCAGTGTGGGGATACATCCATCAACTGCTTCGTCTTCTTTATTATTCTTCAATCTCTTACATTCATCCGCTCCTGTGCACTAAGACACAGATCCATGCTTCGCATAGGACATGAGATCTGTGCACTGAGCACCAGATTCTCCTTCCCAAAATTAGGTCAAGGCACATATCCAACTCCTTTATCAAGCACAGAGCCTTACATACACATTATGTTGCACAAATCAACTCAGAACTACTTGCACTTAGCCACTTAGAATTTACTTTCTAAGTCTCTTACATCGCTTTTCGCTTTCTACCTTACAATATTACTTATTTATACTTTTACAATAAGGCCTAATCATGGGTAAATCCATGCACTGACATCCCATAACCCATTACAAAAACCCCAAGGAACCCCTTGTTGGGTCCAAAAATCCCACAAAACAAGTGAGATACACGATCTCAGCTCTTCTTGGGCACTCCTTCCTCGTTCATTGCATCAAAGTCCAAAAAGTGGTCAAACCTGACCAAGATTTCCTTAAAACTTGGTCAAGGGCCAATAGGCCCCCAACACTCACCTGTGACTCGTCCCGAGTCACTCAGGTCTAGGAAATGCTGCTTTGAAGGCCTCGATATTCACTTGAGCGGCCTCGATTTTCTTCTTCTCCTGAGCCTCCTGCTCAACAAGTTCTTGGATCATCTTCTCTGTAACAGGCCCTTCTAGGCGTTGTTCCACTGTTGCAACCACTTGGTCAAGTTGTGAGCCTTGTCCCTCAATTTCTTTGAACACCTTACAGGCTTCATCCTGCATAGGTTGCAGCTTTTGCGCGACTTCCATTACCCTGCCCTAGATGGCAGTGATCTATTGATGTACCATGCGCCATTCCTGAGATCTCTTCATTCTTTCTACCACAATGAGTAGCTTCATCTACACCTGTACTGATAGTGCCTACTGCTGTGCTTCCTGTAACCGCGCTTCTAGTTTCCTTAGCTCTAGATCTTCTGTGAGGCATTCATAAGTCTGTGTTCTTCTATCGCTCAACTGTTTTCATTATGAGGCGAGTGATCCGATCCTTCCAACTGCGTTCTTAGTGGCTTCCTCCCTCTGGTCATGCACCTCCTACGGAGTGCTCGGTACTACTTGGATCTCTAACTCCTTTATCCTCGCTTGAAGCTGTTGGATGGTCTCAACTAGCTTCACTAGTTGAACCTCGACTGAGTCATGTTCCTCTTGTGCTAAGCCTGACACAGAGAGAAGTGATTTATTTTCCGCTTCTTTGATCGTTGTCTGTTTTGCGAGCAACTGATCCTTTTCTCTCTATATCTTTGCTTTTTCCTCCTCGAGCATCGCCCAAAACTCATCTTTCTCATTTTCACAGGCGGTTACGCAGTACCGTGCAACTCGTAGTTTCTCTAAGATTTCCTCTTTCTCTTGCTTCAAGGCTTTTGTAGCCTTCTCCTTTTCTTCTTGGAATTTCTGAAGTCGAGCCTCTGTCATGTTTGCAAGTATTCTTAATTGGGCAGACTCATCCCCCAATTATGAAACCTATGAAGAAGAAGGCACAATAGGTAATGCATAGATCAATTGAATAGCTTGATGTATTTCCTTCAGCTCCTTCTCGACCCTTTCATATAGCTCTTCCTACTTCGCTCCATATATTTGCAAGAGATCTTCGGTAACATCCTCCATCGCTCCGTGGACCAAGCTGATGTCATCCTCCATGAGTGTGACCTCTAGCTAAGGCTTGCTGGCACAAGTCTTCTTTCTCACCGAAGGTTTCTGTAGAGAAACCTTCCTCTTCTGTGGAGTTGTTGTTTCAGTAGGGGGATCTTTAAGCAGTGTAGCTTCACCTTCTCCTTGCTTTTCTCCTTCATCCCCTCCTCCTTATCCATTTACTTCATCTACTCCTCCCGGTGAGACAGATCCATTTTCTTTCGAGGCGCTGTCCTCCTCATCAGTCTCTATATTCTGAAATTCCTCCTTTTTCTTCTTCTTCTTTGCACTGGACTGTCCTGCATGCTAGAATCGGGTGACAAAGGGGCTTCCTATAATTTCAGTGTCGGAGAGTTCGACATCAACGACAAGTGTCTGAAATTCCTTCGGTCATTCCTTCATGATCTTCTCCATGTCTTCATATGTCAGATTGTAATAAGATTGTAACTCCTTGTTTTCATCTCTGTGTGCAGTGATATAGATCAAATGCGGATCTGTGCGGAACTTGGCTATCGATCTATACTGGTGTAGGGTGCATGGTGTCATGCGTGGGAATGACTCAAGGGTAACCTTCAGTTGTTGATAATATGCATGGAACACATCATTTGACTGCCATTTCTTTGACATGTCATTGGTGTACCACAAGGTTGAGAACCTAGCGGCCAACGACTCTGATGGTTCAATCTCCAGGAAGGTGGCTCCTTCCATCATTTTCCAAGTGATAAATTCAATCAATATGAGCAGCCAACTAAAGTGGAACTTGTATCCCTAATCCTAAGCTTTAGGATCATCTTTCTCAATCTCATTGACGATGTAACTCGACTAATTCATTTGCATTCCCTCCTCACATTTTCTTGCGAGGTCCACCACGAACCCGATGATCTGTGTGGGGCGATTCTTTCTTACAATATTGGCAGCTATGAGTTGGTAATTGAGGCATACTTATCCATCCTAGATCGAGGCTACATTTTAGCCTCACTTTCTCTTCTTGACTTTGCCATAATCCTCCTTGATGTGCTAGGCCAGGGAGCGATCTGAGGTCTTCCCCGGGTAAAACTACTGAGGTTTGAGTCCCTGCATGCTCAATCATGTAATCAAGTGGATCAACATCAGATCCACTGTAATCCACTGGTTTAGCCACCGGTATCCACCATGGTAGCATGAAAAGAGAAGTTTAACGCAAGCATTAACCTCCTGGTGTCGGCCAAAATGGGGAATCTTCATCACATTAAGTATAGTGGACTGTGTTGACTCCTTAATCCATGACTGGGAGACCAGGAAAGGCTTCTTCCCAGTTGTCTTTCTCAAGTATCTATGGGGTGTGAGCATCGTATATTTATTTTTATATCCAAGGTTGAAGTCACTGTTCTTCAGTAGTGGGATCTGTCCCAACTGACTCCCAACTACGCATATTCCTTTTGGGATGTATGTGGTGATCAAAGTGTACTCTAAGTCTCATGGGATACTGTTGTGATTAACTGTGCTAGCCAAGGGCAGGATATAATCTGGTAAGATCGATGGGATCTTCTTCGCATTAGCCATATCTCTGTGATGCTTACTTCGCTGCTCAGTCGCGGGGTTAACACAGCTCGAACGACATCCAGTTGAAGGGGAAGCTTGGAGTCCCCTGGTCGACGATGCCTGTACTCCTTCAGACATAGCTTTATCACCCATAAAATTCTTAAGAACCTCCTCGATGGACTTCTCCAACTCAGTGCGTTAAACCCAACATTCTCTTTGTTTAAACAGATAAGTCGGCATGGCGAATGGATAAGCGAGGTAGAAAATTGGACAATGATGTCTAGCTTCAGATAACACAACTCAATCAATTCTATTCTTGTCTTAGATAATCATGGGTGGAAAAAAGTGGTCCCAGCACAGCGTTTGACGGGTTAAATAAGCGAGCGCCGTAACAATTTTTTCCAACGGTTAGGCATGCTTGCATTAGTGTGAATCTGTCTGTTATGGTGCAGTCTCAACGTCCCAAAAGCAGTCCATCCGACCATAAATTATTTTCCTAGCCATTCTAGAGCATCGTTATAACAGTTGAGGTGCCTCCAATGGTCATATAGCTTCGCCAGAGAGAAGTCTCATTCTGCGTGGTTTTGTTGTTCCGACGAGGTTCAAATCCTACAAACCTGCCTCCTGCGAAGTCTTCCATTTATTCTCTGTAACTTCCTTTAGCTTTTCCAACTTGGTTTTCTTCTTACTGATCTTTATTGCCTTCTTTCCTGTGATATGAGTCTCTCTAACTTCTTCTGGGTTCCTCTTTCCATTCTTATTCTTATCTTCTCCTAACGTAGTGACTTCGCCTTGTTGATGTGCTCTCAAAGGGTTCAAAGGTAATACCTCTTCTCTTATTAATTCCAAGGTGGGTATTCTTCTTTCTTGCATGGATAGGTCCTTCAAACCTTCTTGTGCTCTTTCAACTTTGACAGGTAATTCTCTTGCGTTCTATTACTTCGACTTAACTTCTCGTTCTTCTATTAGTCGATCTCTTTTTTCTAGCTATGTAATCCCTTAGTTATTTCTTTTTCTTTTCTGTAGCTACTTCCTCTTCTTTCCTTCTGATATGATCCTTCTTGATCCAAGTCTTTCCTAACAAAAGTGGGAACGGGGCGTTATTCTCAACAAAGTTGATGACTTCAAATTCCTCTTCAGTCGATGTTCCATGGATGATAACAGGTACATTAGTAACTCTTCCACATAGGGTTATCATCTTTCCCTTTAACAAGCCTATCTTTCCCAATGAAGGTACCATAGCAGGCTTTCCCAAAATTTCCCAAGTTTCTTCTGTCATAATATTCACTTGTGTTTCCTCATCCAAGACACATTCTATGTCGAAGTCTCCTATTCTTGCATTTATGCGTTGTTTTCTTTTTAGGATCTTTGGTAAACTGATATATTTGTGATCATTCATCATTTGTTTCAACTGTAATAACATAGTATGAGATTTATCTGATTCTTTCTCTTGATGACTCTCTAACATGCTCTTATTCTCTGGACTTCCTTCATAGTTTTCTTGTCTCATGTTCATCCTTTCAACTTTAGCAATAATCCTTGGACAATCCTCAACTTCATGACCACCAATTTTACAACAAAGAAAAATAGGGTTTGTACCAGGGAATTCCTTGGCAATATGTCCCAGTATTCTGCAATTATAGCATAGCGTCAATCATATTTTTCTCTTGTACATTCCCCAACCTCTCCTGTACTGCGCACTAAGATCACAGTGCTGGACTTGCAATCTGCCAAAATTCTTTCTAGGTTCATGCATCCACTTATTAGTCCAAAACTTCTTTCTATGCATAGGAATAACATATATTTCTTAATTTATATCAAATTTATTCAGATCAACTCTTTGTTGTAACTACTCCCTAGCTTTCAGACTAGGATATAATCTATTAAACATACTTAAATTCATGCTTTCAATTTTTATTTTTTTTCACTTATCTTACTCTTATCAAAGCAGAAAGCTTTACCTCTTGTAAGATCTTACCTCTTTTCTTTAGATCAGGTTTCTTTCTTAGCACAGAGCTTCACAAGTCAAGTAGAATACTGCACACTATAGCAACATATTTACACACAACACTTTTCTTTTCTTTACTTCAGTTCCTAGCAATCACAGTTTTAGGTCCCTGCAACAGAACCATTTGTTGGCACAGGGGCAGACCCAGGGTTCAACGCTTCAACAACGAATCAAAAAAACCCTAACTACCGACCCTTTTGGCAACACCTACTAAGTAGGAGAAGTCTCACCCGAGGTAGAGGCAGATGGGGTTACAGGACTCACGTGTCTATAACCAAGCTAGGACACAGATATGTGATTATAACACTTCACAAAGTACTTTAATAAGACTTAGAATATGATATGCATTAGTTCATTAACATCATAGAACAAAACCTAATATAGATTGATGCAATAACAATAAAGATTAAGCACTTCAACCACTTAGCACACAACACAGACTTATATCTAACATTCATTCATAAAGCACAATTAAAGCACTAAGAAACATCAGATCTATCCATCATACACAATAACAAAATCACTAAGTAGTTAAATGACAACACAACATAGCACAAGGTACACCAAAGACACAAGATATACATGGTTCACCCCAGTGTGGGGCTATGTCCACCAACTACTTCATCTTCTTTATTATTCTTCAATATCTTACATTCATCCGCTCCTGTGCACTAAGCCACAGAGCCAAGCTTCACATAGGACAAGAGATCTGCGCACTGAGCACCAGATCCTCCTTCCCAAAATTCGGTCAAGGCACAAAGCCAACTCATTTATCAAGAACAAAGACTTACATACACATTATGTTGCACAAAGCAACTCATAACTACTTGCACTTAGCCACTTAGACTTCTCTTTCTAAGTCTCTTACATCACTTCTCTCTTTCTACCTTACAATCTTACTTATTTATACTTTTACAACAAGGCCTAATCATGGGTAAACCCATGGGCTGAAATCCCATAACCCATTATAAAAACCCCAAGAAACCCCTTGCTAGGTCCACAAAGCCCACAAAACAAGTGAGATCCACGATCTCATCTCCGCCTAGGCACTCCTTCCTCGGTCATTGCGTCAAAGTCAAAAAAGTGGTCAAACCTGACCAAGATTTCCTCAAAACTTGGTCAAGGGCCAACACATACCTTTTAGATACCTGAATATCCTCTTCACTTCCATAACATGTGATTCCTTTGGTGTTGCTTGAAATATTGCAACTTGTCCAATTTCCTGCATCACATCCAATCTAGAAGATTACACATAGAGTAAATTTCCAATCATCAATCTATAATGCCTTTGGTCCACATCTGTTGAATCATCATAATTACTTAACTTGCAATTGGTCTTCATATGAGTATTGGTTGGTTTGTAATATTCCATTCCAAACATTTTTAGCATTTCTATGATATACTTAGTCTGAAATATGAAGATACCTATGTTTCTTCGACATATCTATAGTCCCAAAAATAAGGACAACTCTCCAAGAAATGACATCTTGAACTCATTCTGCATGTCTTTGGAAAATTTCTAACTCATTCTGTCATCATCACTTCCAAAAATAATACCATCAACACAATATTAGATTAAAAAGATACTATCTTGATTTACCTTTATGTAGAGATTATTGTCTGCATTTCCTTTCCTGAACCCTTGCTGTTGTAAGTATTTGTCCAGTCTTGAGTATGATTTTCCCAAGAAGGTGATCTATAGGAGAAGGTGACCATGCAAGCCATAGCTCGACTTCTGACCAAAAACTCTCTTCAGGGGTGAACCAATAGTTTGGGTGACCAAGCAAATGGGGATCTAGATCGGGGTGATCTGAGAGTGGCCAAAAGGTTTTGGCGATATCAGAGTGACCTCTGGGGATTAGTGGGAGAATCCTAGTGCAACCATGGAAGAGGGTGCACTCACTTCATTCCCACAAAGAAGAAACCAGCAAGGGCACAAACCCCAGTTGGTGCGCCCTCCCTTCTGCCTCATAAAACATGAAGGAGATTATTTTCTCCCTGAGAGAGTGGCTAGCTAATGAGATAAGCTTGCTCTCAGAGGTGGAAGCATGGAAAACAGAGTCACCAAGACACAACCATGAAGGAAGACACACTGGTTATTCTTCATAAACCCTAAAAACGAAATTGTCGTGAATGTAAAATGCAAACTCAGAAAAGAAAACAACCAAGACACATAGCTTCAGAAGAAAAGGAAAGAATGATTTATTTTAGTCCCGGTTCACCTTATATACCAAGGGAACCATTTATTTTACATATATTTAATTCATCATCAAAATTTGAAGAAGTGTTGCGCCTAGGTGATTGACTTGTGCGCCCTAGGTGGGCGTTCCCCTAGGTGGCCTCCTTGGCCCAATTCCTCCCTGTTTAGATATGGAAGCATCCCGACTTCCATGAGAAGATGCAGAAACTTGTTGTGCAATACATCAATTGTGATCTACTTTGCCTGAGCTGGAGTTTGGCCTTGGTGGGCTACCAGATATGAAGTGTAAGTCTGGTGTCTTGTAGAGCGACTTCGAGTGTCCAGTATAGTGTCTTTGGCCAATGGGAGAATCAGGAATGTTGTCCACTGGATGAGTGATGGTGATTGGTTCTTCCAAGAGGGAAGGCTCAAACAACTTTAAGTGATTTACATTAATGACATTGTGGATTCCCAGTTGTGGTGGTAGATCCAACCTATATGCATTTTCTCCAATCTTGTCGAGTATTGTATACAGACCATATCTGATTGGAAGAAGCTTGTGATGGTGGCCTTTGAAGCGGTTCTTATCCAAGTGTAACCAGACTTGATCCCCTGGTTGAAAGGCCATGAAGGTTCTTTGTTTTTCATGGCACTGCTTCGCATGATCTTGGGTTGCTTTGAGTGATGATGTGACTGCATTCTGGCGTTGTGCAATTTGTTGGAGAAATCATTGAGCTGACAGTTGTTCTTGCTATTGATGGAAGGTACCCTCAGGAGCCCAAGTGAGTAGAAGCTCGGTTGGAGATGTTGGTTGGAAGCCCAAGAAGACTTCAAAAGGGGAAAATCCTATAGAAGAATGTGTTGCCTTGTTGTAGCTATGTTGTATAATGTGTAAGTAATTGTCCCATTGTTTGTTGCGCCCAAAGTGAGTTCGGAGAGCATGCACCAAGACTCTGTTGACAACCTCTATTTGGCCATCCATTTGAGGATGGAATGCAGTGGAAAACTTGAGGTGGCACCCCAATAGCGCCCATATGGTCTTCCAAAATGTACCAAGGAAGTGAGAATCTCTGTCTGAGATGATACTGCTTGGGAGGCCAAAATGGGGCTAGACATGACGGAAATAGAGTTTCGTTGTTTGCGCTACTGTAGTAGTCTTTGTGCATGGGATAAAAAGTGTCATTTTGTTGAAGCGACATACCACTACCCAGATTGCATCATGTTTCTTTTGGGTTGTTGGAAATCCACTTAGGAAGTCCATTGAGATTGACTCCCAAGGTCGAGAAGGGAGCAGTGGTTGATAAAACCCATGCTTCCGGTTGGATGGCTTGGATTGTGAGTATAAGGCACAAGCTCTGATAAAATTTTCAACTTGAGGCTGCATGGAAGGCCAATGAAAATGGTGTTGCAGATCTTGGGTGGTCTTTGTGGTCCCGAAGTGGCCCCCATAGGCTGAAGCATGCACTTCTATGATGAGAAAGAGGCGGTCTTCTGAGTGTGGAACACATAGAAAATTCAACTTATATAGCCACCCATCCTGAATAGTGTAGTCTAGGAAGGGGGTCTAAATGATCACTGTGGGGCTTTGCAAAGCTTCCCAAATATCTCAAAAGTCGGTGTCAGTAGAATATTGATCTTTCCATGTGTCATAAGTAGCACAACGTACTTCTAGAATGGAAAGAAATGGAGTGGGAGGTCGACTTAGAAAATCAACCATTTTATTAGAAGTGCCTTTCTTGTATCTGATGACTAAGTGAAATTGTTGAATGTAGGAGGCCCATTTAAGGTGCCTTTGTTTCTGAATATTTGATTGAGAGTTGATGAAAATCAAAGGGTGGTGGTTGGTATGCAAAATGGTTTCTTTACCCAACAAATAATTCCTCCATTGTTTGAGTGCTTGCACCAGACTATAAAATTCCTTGTCATAGGTACTATAATTTTTCTTTTCCTCGGACATGGTTTCAGAGTGGTAAGAAATGGGGTGTCCTCCCTGTTTAAGTATGACGCTAATAGCATATTGTAAGGCATCAGACTCAATCTCAAGGGGTTGAGAGAGGTCTGATAGATGTAAAACAGGGGATGAGAAGAGGGCATCTTTGAGATAAGAAAAGTGAGTAGTTTCTTCTTTGGTCCAGGTGAATGTAGAATAAGTATTTGAGAGTTGATGCAAAGGTTGAGCAAGATTTGAAAAAGAGGGAATCAAATTATGATAGAAATTGATGCCACCCAAAAAAAAATTCAACTCCTTAGCTGAAGAAGGTAGAGGCCATTGTTTCAATGCTTGGATGCGAGCTGGATCTAGTTGAATACCCTCTGAGCTGACCACAAATCCGAGGTAGTGGACTGAAGTCTGACCAAAATATGATTTCTTCTCTTTGACTTGCAAC
Source organism: Picea engelmannii (assembly GCA_009831015.1). Classification (NCBI taxonomy): domain Eukaryota; kingdom Viridiplantae; phylum Streptophyta; class Pinopsida; order Pinales; family Pinaceae; genus Picea; species Picea engelmannii. The sequence continues at coordinate 563,082 of ML781342.1, read as the reverse complement.
TTGTGCTCTTGGATAGTTTGGAGAGCTTGTCGGACATGTTGCATGTGAGTGTCCCATGTCCGATTGAAGATGAGAATGTCATCTAAGTAGATGACCAAAAATTGACCCAAATGTGCTCTGAAGATGTCATTGATGAGCCTCATGAAAGTGGCTGGGGCGTTGGTGAGACTGAAAGGCATGACTTTCCATTCAAAAAGACCAAATTTGGTCTTGAATGTTGTTTTCCAAACATCATCTGGGTTCATTCGAACTTGATGGTAGCCGAATGTCAAATCCAATTTAGTAAACCACTTAGCTCCTTGGAGGGTGTCAAGTAGTTCCTCAATCCGGGGAAGGGGGTAACGGTTTTTTATTGTGGCTTTGTTCAAGGCTTGGTAATCATTGACAAGGCACATTTATGAGGTATCTCATTTAGGGATGACAAAGGCGGCAGAAGCACAAGGAGAAGATGAAGGTTGGATGTAGCCAGAGTTGATGAGGTGAGTCAGTTGTCTTTCCATTTCCTATGTTTCTATTGGGGCCAACTGGTAAGTAGGGGCGTTAGGTAAGGCAGATCCGGGGATGAGATGAATGGAATGGTCAATGTGGCGGGAGGGGGAAAGTCCCTCAGGAGGTTGAAATACCTCTGTGAACTCGTGGAGGAGGGGAGTCATAGTTTTAGGAACATGGTACGTTGTATTGTTTAGTGTTATTGGATGCACGAAACAAAGAGAGACACATTGGTTTAAGTGTACATGTGGGATTTGTTCTTTGGTAGAAGGGGGTTTGGGTTTTGCTGCAGTTAAGATATAACTGTGGCCTTCTTTGGTAATTTTGTACTAGTGGGATTTGGCTAGATAGATAGCATTTCTTTGAGTTTGGTATGGGGTACCGAGCAGCAAATCCACACAATCCAAGGGGGAGAGATCACAAAGGACAGTATCTTTGAATTGGCCTATGGCAAAAGTGACCAGACAACGCTTGGAAACTAGGAGGCGAGGGACATCCTTTTGGACCCATCCAAGTTGATAGGGTTGTGGATGTGGAGTGGTGACAAGATTAAGGCAGTTGAAAAGGGCTTGAGACACCAAATTTTTTTGGCTTCCATTGTCCATAATCAGTAAAGCCAAGGCATTTTTGATTTGGCAGTTATGGGTGAAGAGGGGTTGGGTGGATGCGTTCGAATCTTCCTGGGTCATTAGAATCAATGAGGGATCTACTTCTATGGGTTTTTCCAGAGGAACTTCTTTGGTATCTTCTACTTGGGAAGGCACAATGAGCTTAGTGAGTAAGTTTTGTTGGTTTTTAGATTTTGGAGGATTCGACAATCTGATGAATTGTGTAAAGTAGTTTTGTGGAATGAGCACCAGGGTGTCCTTGTAGTTGTATTGGGTGTGGGGTTTTGAGTCTGAGGAGGTGGAAAGAAGGATGAGGGATGGGATATGGATGGTTGAGAGGTGGGGGGGG
>ML781342.1:547325-561631 GCA_009831015.1 Picea engelmannii | reverse complement strand
GTTGGTGTAAGGGCGAGACTGAGGAATACGACCTCTAGGAGCGACTTTCCTTTCTATATCCAAAGATCTCTTAAATTTTTTATCTAAAGTTGAATTTTCAAACAGCTCTACTTCTCAACGGAATTGAATTAATAAACCAACCACAAATTTTCATATGAGTACCTCTTCCAGATATGGAACATGAATTAAGAGGTGCATCTTGTAGAAGAAGTCTATGTAGCCTTGCACTCCTTGTGAAGGGAGTTGTCGAAGTTGGTGCCATTTGATCCATAAGGATTGCACATGCCCAGGTGGGTAGAAGACATTTCTCAAATCTTCGGAAAGTAGAGCCTAGGTTTTTATGGGTTGCAAAGTAGAGGATTCTGGAGCATCCCCAATCTCTATCATAAATGTGGTCTTCTCTTTCTTTGTATCCCACCAAGTTTGTGCCAGTCCTTCTAATTGCAAAGCAGAAATCTGGAGTTTTCTTTCCTTGGTAAGGCTTGGACATGTATTGAAATAGGTGGATAGGATACAGATCCAAGAATCCACCATTTCACCATTTGTTTGCCCTAAAAACTTGGGTAGTTGGATTCGAGTGTCCAACTAGAATGGATTTGGATTGTTTTTTTGTTGCATTCTGAGCAGCTCATTGAGGACGGAGGCAAGATCTTGGATGGGATTTGATGTGTTGGAATTTGAGTCGACTGCCAAAGGATCTTTGTGTGGAGGCATTGTGAACCTAGCTGAAGAGAAAAGGCACCCCTAGGTTGCAATGTTGAAGAAAGGACTGTTTTGAGAACAAAGGACTCAAAAACCCTGAGGCAATGGAGCTTGAACTGGTCTAGAGGGAGAGATCTATATTTTTTTAGATCTATGGAGATCCTCTCTGTGGAAATGGATATGTGGGCGCCCCTAGGGATTATGAGATCTATGGATCTTCTTGCATAAAATGGAAACCCTAGAATGGGCAAACTCTGGATTATTTGATGAAACCCCCCCCCAAAAAAACAAAAAATTGGCTCAATCTTCAAGATCGGAAGCTTTTCCATGGATATTGAGTCTCTGATACCAATTGATCTACCCAAGAAGGTGATCTATAGGAGAATGTGACCACGCAAGCCATATCTCGACTTCTGACCAAAAACTCTCCTCAGGGGCGCAAATCTAAACAAGGGCGCACCAATAATTTGGGTGACCAAGCAAATGGGGATCCAGACTGGGGTGATCCGAGAGTGGCCAAGAGGTTTTGGCGATCTCAGAGTGACCTCCGAGGATTAGTGGGAGAATCCCAATGCAGCCATGGAAGAGAGCACACTCACTTCATTCCCACAAAGAGGAAACCAGCAAGGGCACAAAACCCCAGTTGGTGTGCCCTCGCTTCTGCCTCAGAAAACTTGAAGGAGATGATTTTCTCCCTGAGAGAGTGGATATCTAATGAGATAAGCTTTGTCTCAGAGGTGGAATCATGGAAAACATAGTCACCAGGAGGCAACCATGAAGGAAGGCACACTGGTTATTCTTTAGAAACCCTAAAAATGAAATTGTCGTGAATGTAAAATGCAAACTCAAAAAAGAAAACAACCAAGACACATAGCTTCATAAGAAAAGGTAAGAATGCTTTATTTTAGTCTTGTTTCACCTTATATACCAAGGGAACCATTTATTTTACATATATTTAATTCATCATTAAAAGGTGAAGAAGTGTTGCGCCTAGGTGATTGACTTGTGCACCCTAGGTGGGCGTTCCCCTAGGTGGCCACCTTGGCCCAGAGTACCATGCTCTAGGGGTTTGTTTGATACCATATCAGGCCTTCTTCAACCTACAAACAAAATATTATTTCTTTGACAATTGAAATTCTTCAGGATGCTCAATGTAGACTTCTTCCTCAAGATCTCCATTTAGGAATGATGATTTCATGTCCATCTGATACACTTTAATATTCTTAGAACAAGCATAAGCTAGGATCAATCTGATTGCTTCCATTATGGAAATTGGGGAAAAGGTATAGAGTTCAAAATATATACCTTCAACATGAGGGTATCCTTTACATACCAACCTTTCTTTGTTCCTAGTAACTTGTCCATCCTCATTCAATTTGTTTCTGAAGACCCACTTTGTGCCAATCACATTCTTGTTATTTGGCCTTGGAACCAGTTACCAAGTTTCATTCTTTTCTATCTAATCTAACTCTTCAATAGCTTTGATCTAGAATTCATCCTTGCTAGCTTCTTCAAAACCGCTTGGCTCAAATGTGGAATGCTACGTGTTGTTGTTCTAGTGAATGTATTCTTCTTCTAGTTTCAATTCCTACATATTTATTTCCAATGATATGTTCTGATGGATGATTCTTTAGAACTTGTCTACTAGGTGTCTTTGGAGGTACCGAAATATCTTGTTGCTCTTGCTCTTCTTTTGGATTCTCTTTTTCGTCCTCTTCTGCATCTTCTTCCTTTAAGTATTCTTCATGATTTTGTTAAAGTGAATGTTTAATTTCTTCTTTTATCTTTCATCCACCTGTCTCATTTATCTTCACATTGATGCTTTCCACTATTCCGTTGAGTCTTAAATTGAAGAATTTGTATGCTTTCCTTTTTCTTGAGTATCCAACCAATATTCCTTTATCAACTCGAGAATCAAATTTTCCAATCTTGCCACCTTCCATTTTGATGTAGCATTTGCTTCCAAATACTTTGAAGTGCTTCACATTCGTTGATATTTATTTCCACAACTCATATGGATTTTTATCACTGTTATTTCTGAGTATTCCTTTGTTCTAAATGTGAACTGTTGTATGCACTACTTGTACCAAAAAGACGTCTGTCAACTTGTAATCCAATAACATGGTTCTGGCCATTTCCTGTACTATTATTTTCTTCCTTTTGACCACTCCATTTTGCTGAGGTGTCCTAGATACTAAGAATTGCCTCTTTATCCCATGCTCACTGCAGAATTCCATGAACTCTTTTGATGTAAAATCTCCTCCATTTTCTGATCTCAAACACTTTATTTTCAAATCTGTTTTAGTTTAAACCATCTCTTTGTATGTCTTGAAGTTCTTGCATGCATATGACTTCTTCTTGAGAAAGAAAATTGTAGCCATTATTGTGTAGTCATCAACCAATAACATGGATTAATATTCACCTTTCAATCCCTTTTTTCTTGTCGGTCTGACTAGATTAGTATGTACAATATCTAGTGGGTTTGTTGTGGATTATTCCTTTGACTTGAAATTTGTCTTGGTCTATTTTCCATGTAGTAAATGCTTGCATAAAATGTTTTCTAGATTTGAGATCTCAAGGATTTCTCTCACTTCTTCCCTTTTGATGACCTTGAAAAGATTATCAAAATTTACGTGACCCATTATTTTGTGCTACAACCAACTTTCATGTTCCTTTCCTAAGAAACATTTTTCTTTTCCAATTTCGTTTAGTACATATATGTTGCTTGGATTTCTTACAACTTTAGCCACCAATTTGTCTGACCCTGCTTTTCTTATTTCACATTTTTGAGAATCAAACACAAGTCCATGTCCTTGGTCACACATTTGAATTACACTTAGTAGATTGTGTTTCATGTCTTCGACTAGTAGAATATTTTCTTCTTTGGCATCCTTTCTTCCAATCTTAACTATTCCTTTTCCTATAATTCTGGTTGATTTCTCATTCCCAAATGAAATTGATCCATCTATTTCCGTCTTCAAGGTTAGAAACCTGTCCATATCACCTGTCATATGCTTTGAGTAGCCACTGTCAACATACCATCCACGTCTCTTGTTTTTAGCTTGTAGAGAATGTAAAAGTGTTGAACTTGCATAAAATAGATCTAGCTAAACAATAATACACACATTTGTAGAGAGAATTGGAGAAAGAAGAAGAAGGAGAGAAAGAATGAAAGAATTCTCATTTACCGTTGTGAATAATGAATAATTTACACACGATATACTCTGTATAGCTCAATGAGTGCGCACTGGAGGAGAACCAATGCTCCATATTGGTGGTCTAGAGTGATCTAAACACACACCAATAGTTACGGGAGTGAACTGCAACCTAGTCTAGTCTCTCAGGGAGTTATGGGAGTGAACTGCCACCTAGTTGAGTTAACTAGTCAACTAGTCTTCAGTTAACTGACTGAATTGATCCCAATTTATGTAGGAACACAATGAAATACATAAATACACATAAACGCAGAGATGTAGTGGAAATAACACTTCATTTCATTAATAACAAATGACTGAAAAATGCTTACAGACATAATGGAAATAAACTAGCTAGGGCGCTGGTAGCTTATCTCTGAGAAGAGATGTGGCAGCTACTGGCCTTTGAACTGCCTATTACAATGAGGCTCGAAGGCCTATATATTACTGAGAAACAATGGAAAACCCTAAACATTCAAAAACCTAACCCTAGGAGATGAAACGCCAGAATATGGGCATCATTGGGGTAAATTGGTACATCAATTTCCCGGGGTCGTAACTTTGGCATACTATCTCCATTTGACGCACATGATACATCGTTAGAAATATCTATTCAAGGAATACATTGCTGACAACGAATATTGAGTCCACAATGAACTCATATTCGCCAGAGCATTCATGCCCAAAAAATTTCTTTTAGGGCCTCAAAACAGCTCTGGAAGTTCACGACCCGAAGAACTGCTAAAAATAGTAAATTGTGCTACAATTAAGGAAATTGAAAAACTGAAAGAAACAATGGTGTGGGTCCAAGTGGAATAGGTGGGTGGCCACCAATATCCACCTGGATCATGAACAAAGAGTAGTGAGGAGTTAACTCAGGGAATCAAGGCTAATGCGCCAATCTGGTGATGATACCAAGGCAAGGTCGAATTGGCATGGTGACAAAATGAATGCAATATCTAAATTCAACTCAGCTAGTCAAACCAAAGTGTCAACTGAAAGAGAATATTCTCCAGGTGGAATATTATCCCCTAAAATATAGGAGACTCGATAATGACTAATTATGACTAATAAACAAGGAAAAACATTAGGAAAAATAAATCCTAGGTGTGTGTGAAGTAACTCCAACACCTCCCTTGAACATCACTATGGTGAAAATAAAGAATGGGTCCCGAAAACAAGGCCATGTTAGGTACCCAAATACAAAATATACACTGAAATAAAGTGAGGAAAGAGGGAAAACCTCATGGGAAAACCCCCCACTCAAGGTACAATGTATGTAAAAAGAAGAACTACAATTGCTAGGTAACTGTGTCCTTCACTCCAAGATGACTTCAAAGAGAATGAAACTTCTGCTCAGTGAAGGTCTTGGTGAAGATGTCTGTCATCTGTTCTACTGAAGGACAGAACTATAAGTCGATGATCCCCTCATGTACTAAATCCCGGATGTAGTGCATGTGGATCTCGATGTGCTTCATCTTCTGCCTCTGAATTGGATCTCTACAGAACTTCAAAGTGCTTTGGTTGTCACACTAGATGACGATCGAACGATGAAACTGAATGCCCAACTCAGTGAGAAAATTGTTGTAGCCACATAGCCTGAGTGGTTATGTTGAATACCCCTTTGTACTCTGCCTCATCTTAAGATAGAGAAATGGAAGTTTGCTTCATGATCGACCAATAGATAGGCCCAGAACCAAGACTGAGTGAGTAACCAGATGTGGACTTGCGATCAGTGCTATCGCCAACCCAGTCAGAATCAGTAAATCCATTGAGATATAATGTAGAGTCTATTGCATAATGAATTGCAAAGGTGATGGTGCCTTGTACATATCGAAGGATATTCTTTGCAACCTTCCAATGTAGCTCATGCAGATCCTTCATGAACCTAGAAACTGTGCCAACTTCATATGAGAGGTCTGGTATGGGGTGTGTGAGATACAACAAGCTCCCCACTAGTTGTCTGTACAATGTGTTGTTAACCAGTGGACTCTCCCCGCCATCCTCAAGTTTGACTCTTGATAGGAAAGGAGTCGGAGCAGACTTGTAGTCTGTCATGTGAAATCTCTCAAGAAGATCTCGTGTATACTTGGCCTGAGATAGTTTGATTCCTGATGCATCCTGACTAATCTCAAGTCCAAGGAAGAAGTGTAGCAGACCCATGTCCATCATAAAAAACATGTCATGTAGAATCCCTTGGACTACAACAATCACTGAAGTTGAGCACTCGGTGATCAACAAATCATCGACATACAAAACTAAAAGTAGAAGTGAATCAAACGTCCTAAGCATGTAGACATTCAGGTATGATTTACAATGTACAAAGTTTCATGACAATAGGTAGGAATCCATCTTGGCATACCATTCCCTCGAAGCCTACTTGAGGCCACAAAGTGACTTCTTCAGTCGACATACCAAAGATGAGTCCTTCATAAATCCCTGGGGCTTCTCCATATAGATATCCTTAGAGAGATCACCATGAAGAAATGCATTCTTCATGTCCATTTGATGAACTTCCCATCCCTTGGCTACCGCAATGGAAAGTGCCAATCATATGGAATCCATATTCTCTATGGGAGCGAAGGTCTCATCATAATCAATATCATGAACCTGTTGAAAGCCTTTGGAAACAAGCCTGGATTTGTATCTGCTAATCTATCCATTCGTTGTGCTCTTGGTCTTTTAGACCCATTTTCATACGAAAATATTCCTCCCAGAAGGAAGGGGAACCAGATCCCAAGTTTGGTTCTCGAGGAGGGAGTTGTACTCCTCCTGCATGGTAGATTCCCAGAAGGGATTTCCAACAACCTCGCCATAAGACTGTGGATATGAATACTGAACCAAGAAAATATTCTTGGAAGGAAATGGTTCAGTGGAAGTGAGTGCAACAAGAGGCTCCTCAAAATCAGATCGAGTCCTCCTAGTATCGACTGGATCACCAACGAGATCCCTTGCATCCTGAAGAGTAGTTCGTGCCCACTTGGGCCTCCTCTCTGGGTCTGTAACTGCATTTGGATGCTTTGACTTTGCATATGACTGTACTGACTCTGAATCTAAATCATTTGAGTCCTCTGAATCAGAGCTCTCATTTTAAGAAGAGTCGGCATGTGCATGCTCATCATCTCAGATAGGTGGAAGAGTGAAGGTGTCTGCATGCAACTGCTAAGGTATGTGCAAGACACTTTCCTCAAATTGGACACTATGCTCAATGATGAGCCGATCTAAGGAAATATCAATAAGTCGATATCCCTTCACACCATTGGGGTATCCAACAAAAATTCACTCAATTCTCTGTGGATCAAGTGCCTTCCTCTTTTAAGAGGGAATCCTGGCCCATGCACATGAACCGAAAATGTGAAAGTGGGTCACTTCCGGTTTGAGGCCGCTCCAAGCCTCATAGGGGGGCTTTTCCTTGACAGATCTATGGGGAGATCTGTTTTGGATGTATGTTGCACAATTAAGTGCTTCGGCCCATAGTCTTTGTGGTAGTGACTTTGCATGTAGCATGCAAGATGCCATCTCCTTCAGAGATCTGTTTTTCCGCTCAGCAAATCCGTTTTGTTGCAGAGTATAGGGAACTATGTGCTGCAACTGAATCCCTACCTCGTGGAAAAGATTATGGATCTCATGATTTACATACTCTCCCCCATTATCAGTTCAGAGGACTTTGATCTTCTTTCCGGACTGTGGCTCAACCAGGGCTTTGAAATCTTTGAGGTGTTGAAAGACCTCAGATTTTTTCCTGAGAAAGTAGATTTAAGTAAAACATAAGAAATCATAAAAAAAAATGAGAACAAACTTCACTTTGCTGATGGATGGATGTGAAAAAGGACCCATAAGGTCATTGTGGATCAGATCCAAAGGTGCAGAAGCTCGCTAAGACTTTCCTTTGTCGAATTTCTCTTGAGGGTGTTTTCCAAGAACACATCCCTCACACACTCCCTTGGAGAAATGGATGTCTGGTAGACCATCAACCAATCTATTCTTTCTAAGCTGGTGCATGTATCTAAAATTCAAATTTCCAAACCTTTTGTGTCATATCCTATTACTTTCATCAGCATGAGTAAGCAGTAAAGAAAAATTAGGTTCAATGAATTCAGAAAATGTATACAATCTAGACTGATGATTTACCTCACTGGTAGCAACCCTAGATTTGGTTTTCATGTCTTAGATGTCCATGAAATTTGGTGTGAATATGACTTTATTTCCGGTGCCTAAATTCCTCATATGATACACGGAGAGAAGGTTGAAAAAAAGTTTGAGAACGTGCAACACATTCTCAAAGCTTCCGTTGGTGAGTTCAATCCTTCCTTTGCCAGTGACTTCAATAAAAGAGTTGTACCCCATCAGAATAGGAGGACCTTTGCATGCATCCAAAGAAGAATATACTACTTTTGAGGCATCCATATGATGTGATTCTCATGAATTAATGATCCAAGCATCGGGAGAGGAGTTGATGGCAATCAAGGTATGGCTAGAATTTCCTTTCTTGGAATTCAGATCTTCTTGCTTCTTCCTATTGGCACCCTTGGGGATGTGATCTCCAAGGTTGTTTTGATAAAGTATTTGAGACATCATATCTATTTTTTTTTGCATGCATGCAGATTCCGAATGGAATCCTTTGTGACAATACGTGCATTTCTCTCATTTTCTCCTTTGGATCCGGAGGCATTGGTGAAAGGTTTTGTGTACCCTTCCTTCTTCGGATGTGCATGATCTTTATATTTATATTTATATTTATGATATTTGTGGCAGCCATCATGCACATTGAGTGCATAATCCCTTGGGCCTTTGAATGTGCCCATGTTGATGAGTTTGGTTTTCTCTTGTGTCAGGGATTCGATAAAGTCCTCGAGAGAAGGTATCTTCCAGGTGGCTCCAAAGGCGAATATGACAATATGGAATGTGGATACAAATACAGAGAATTCAGGATCAATCTTGGAGAGAATGGTGAGGACCATTTGTTTCTCCTTCGTCGATTTATCAACCCTGCAAGATTCGAGTTGCGATAGTAAATCCTTAAATTTTGTAAATAAATCTTGGATATTGTCGAATCTTTTTTGATGCAACGTGAGTAGCTCCACCTCCAACATGTGTCCCATAATCTCATACTATTTTCCAAAGATCCCTTCATAGGTTTTCTAGGCTTCATTGGGAGTCTTACATGAAGATATGTGAAAAAGGAGATTGATAGAAATAAAACTGCAAATTGTTTTGAGTGCCTCAACCATGCGATTTAAGTACTTGGATTTTTCTATGGCTGATGTTGGTTCTATATATGTATTCAAGGTTAACCTATACAACCCTCTAGTTCTTAGATGCATGACTATTTTCTCCTTCCATGCAAAATAGTTGTAAGGTGTAAGAATGAATTCTTTTTGGAAATCCATCTTTCCGCTATCTTCAATCTTTTGTACCTGCAAAATTTTTTGGTGTAGCTTTTTCTTAGCAGTCTGTCAGCTCTGATACCATGTAAATGTGTTGAAACTACACATAATAGATCTAGCTAAACAATAATACACACATTTGTAGAGAGAATTGGAGAAAGAAGAATAAGGAGAGAAAGAATGAAAGCATTCTCATTTACCGTTGTGAATAACGAATAATTTACACATGATATACTTTGTATAGCTGAATGAGTGCATAATGGAGGAGAACCATTGCACCATAGTGGTGGTATAGAGTTATATGGACACACACCATTAGTTATGGGAGTGAATTGCCACCTAGTCTAGTCTCTTGGGCAGTTACGGGAGTGAACTGCCACCTAACTAAGTTAACTAGTCAACTAGTCTTCAGTTAACTGACTGAAAAAAGAGTAGTGAGGAGTTAACTCAGGGAATCAAGGCTAATGTGTCAGTCTGGTGATGATACCAAGGAAATCTTGAATTATCATGGTGATTATCCCAATGTTGCATGGTGACAAAACCAATGCAACATCTAAACTCAACTCAACTAGTCAAACTGAAGTGTCAACTAAAAGAGAATATTCTCCCCTAAAATATAGGAGACTGGATAATGACTAATTAGGACTAATAAACAAGGAAAAAACTTAGGAAAAATAAATCTTAGGTGTGTGTGAAGTAACTCCAACAGAGAAAGCATGCATTCTCCAGTGTTAACTTGATCCTTCTTTCTTATCCATATCCTTTGTGATTCCTACTTGTAACTGTGGATATTTTGTTGTGATTCTATAGGAGGAACTATCAATCTACAATATTTGGCCATGTGTCCAAATTTTTTACACTTGTAGCATTCTAATTTAATGCTCAATGATTCAAATCTGTTGTAGCTTCTGCTCTGTGCTTCATGAGATCTTCTTGAATAACCATTTCTTGCATAGCCTTCATAGTTATTTATTTTCTTGGTGTTGGCTCTACAATTCATAGCTTTATGCCCAAAATTATTAAATGAATAACATAAACCAAGAAAAATAGTTTGATACTTGGGGGTGGAAGATCTTTTGAATGTTGCTGCTCTTTTGAACCCCTCTTCTTATTGGGGTCTTTCCATTGTTGGTTTTGTTGATTCTAAAATATGAACCTTCTGGGTGGTGTTGTGTATCTGTAATCCTGTTCTTGGTTCCTCTTGCCTTCTTCCTTCTTGGAAAAGCCTATGACTATTTCTGTATAGCTTGGATGTTCTATTGTCTTGGATCTTGAGACTTTCTCTGTTTGGTTATGTCCTAGTCCAAATTTGTCATGGTATGGCCTTGGCTACTAATGATCTCATCCAATACTTTGATGTTGTTCTGTTGCATGTCCTTCTTATGAAGATATTTACTTGGAATGACTATTTATGCTTCCATGCCTTCGATCATCCTATCCTTTTCATCTAACTGACCTCTAAGTGCCTTTTGATTCTTTTGGTTTCTTCTACTTGGATTTTTAACTTCATGATCATCTGCTCAACTTCCTCGGAATTGGAGTTATGAGATCCATGTTTCTCTTTTAGTTCTTTCTTGAGTGACTTGATTTTCTTTCTTTCAATCCTTATCTCTTCTAGTGCACTGATCAATTATACTCTGAGATCAAATTCTCCTTCTTCCTAGAAATATTATAATTCCATGAAGAGTAATCTTTCTATATTGCTATCACTGTATTCTTCCTCATCTGAAGATGAACTATCTTCCTTGGTGCAAAGACTTTTCTTGAATTTGTTTTTTCTTTTATTCTTTTGATTTTCTTTTTCTTTTTATGATCTTATTCTTCATCACTTTCCTTATTCTTATGAGGACATTTAGAATCAAAATGACCAACACCACCACAATTAAAAAATTTCAATGGAAGCATAACTTTATATTTTTCGGTTCCTCTTTTCAATTTTCTGACGAATTTTTCCATTTCTTCATCGTCTTCTGAATCATCGCTACAACTAAAATTTGACTTTGACTTTTGCTTGCTCTTTTTCTTTGTCTTCTTGGATTCTTTGAATGCTACTTCGTTTGTGACCGATTTCTTCTTTTCTATTCTCATTTCATAGGCGGTGAGTATCCCATGTAGCTCATCCATGTTCAAGGTGTCTAGATCCATTCTTTCTTCTAAAGATGAAATATTTGGATCAAATCTTTTAGGTAGAGACCTTAGTACCTTTTGAACAATGATTGGTTCCTTCATCTCTTCTCTTATACCTTTAACAATATTCACTACTTCATCAACTTGCAAAAAGTAGGTTGTAATGTCTTCGTCTTCTTTCATTTTAAATTGTTTGAACTTAGCTCTAAAGGTTTGGAGTTTAGTTACCTTGACTTTAGCATCTCCTTCATAAATCATTTGAATCTTATCCCATAGATATTTTTTAGAATCACAATCCATAAATTTAACAAATACTGAATTAGCAAGGCTATTCAAAACAATACCTTCAGCCTTTGAATTGTTTTCTTTGAGTTTCTTTCCATCCTTGTCTATTGGGGGAGTGGCTGGTGCTTTGTATCCATCTACTACTACTTTCCATACATAAAATCCCTATGCTTATAAAACGATTTTCATCCTTATACTCTAGAATCCATAATTCTAACTGTCAAACATTGGTGCTCAAATCTTGGTGTATTCCATGATCTCCTTCCACCGGTGTTGGCACAAGCCTATTTTTGGGCAAAAATCCAATTTTGGAGCACGCACCATATATGGAGGAAAAGAAACATGCAGAAGATGGATAAAATGCAACATGCCGAAGACTGAGTAATAACAATGTGGAACACATGCAAACAAACCTATCCATGTTAGGGTTAGGGTTTTTCATATGATTGTAATGGCTATGAGCCAATAGAATAGTATAAATAAAGGCCTAGGAGGTCTAGTAGAGGTTGGTCTGAATGAGATAGAGGTTGGTCAGTAAGCTAACGAGATGGTTAATGAGCTGGAGAGTGGGTTTTTGAGGGTTGGGTCGCAAGATGTGGATCATGGTGTGGTCTAGTCTGCCTCACAGATTGAACTTCTCATAGTTATTGGTTGTAATAATGGAGACTATAATGCACACAACACTGATTTTGAAGAATGATGAGTAAAATAGAAGAATAGACAAATATTTGTGGACATATCCCCAGGGGGGTGAATCAAGGTAATCTTGATGTGTTAATGTGTGTGAATGGTTATTTTACTATTTATGCTATCTATCGGTTAAATAATGAATGCTTATCTTAGATTATGACAACATGCATGCATGGTTTCCTTGATGAATGAGTAATAGATCTAGATGAAGAGTAATAAATATGATGCATAAGAAGAAGACACCTATCACATTCCCAATCCCTTCCATGACTGCAAACACCTGAGTCTTGCAGTCCCCCATAAGCTATCTCAGGTGTGACTGGGTTGGGCACTCTATGTGCAATGTTGCCTTCTAGTTTACCAGGAGGCTTGATAATTTGAGTTTTTTGTTGGAAACCTTTGAGATTAGAACCTGGGTCAGCCCAAGCATCCAATAAATGGTTATGTTGCCGGTTGAAACTATGCAGGACATAATGGAAGGGATCTATTGAAGAACAACACAGAGAATGAAAAAGTAGAAGGGAATGTACAGACCCTGGAATCCAACGAAGGCGAAGATTGAAAGATGGTTAAGGAAAAAGGAACTCGAGTTTGCATAGAAGGAAAAAAAAACCCTAAATATACACCATGTAAATATCTCGACAGATATGTGTTTAGAGAATTGCATTAAGTATTTTTCTGTGAATTTACACATCTGTTATAGGAGTGGTTATTGAGGTTGAAGGAAAACCATCCTACGAATTGGATAAGACAACTAGAGTGGCATCCTGTGGAGATCACACAATTGCAATAAGTCAATAATAATTTTGTGTGCGCAATAGATTTTTGGTTAGACAATATTATTGTAGGGTTTATCACTGAATTTGCAGTTGATACTGCAAAGTCATACACTACTGCAGAGTAGGATTTTATGAAGGGACCCAGAGGTAGGTACATAATATGACTATATACTTCCATCAAGATTTATCATATGACAAAGGCGTGATGACCATGGAATCAAACATATAAACTTCTCCTGCACGCATGGGGGAAGGGGGGAAGCACTGACAAGATTTTGAGATATGGAAAATGATCTGGATAAGGCGAAGAGGAAGGAGGAAATGGACCATATCATGATGAAGGGGACTAGAGAAAGAAAATAATGGAAAGAGCTGGAACAACACATAGCGATATACCTTACAAGTATAAGATGAATACAAAAAAGAGGGTCATAGCTGAGAGAGAGGACTTGACAAGGGACGAAGAAGAGGTAGAGGATTTTCGGGTTGTGGATAATATTGAGGAAATCCTACATGCACAATTCGAAAGGAAAGAAAGAGGTCCAGGGTTAGGAACATAAGGCGTAACTCTAGTCTAGATTACAATTAGTATGGAACCTACAACCCCATGTGCGACTAATACACCTAAAGGAACACACACTTTTAGACAACCAATTTTTAGTAGAAGAGGTGCAGCAGGTCATGAGACCAATAGTGGAAAATAAACTAGGGGTACAAGTTCAGGAAGTAGCATTCAATTAGCTACACTGCGTGGAAGAGATAGTTCAACAAATTTGAAAATGACGAGAGTAGATCCCATTATTAGATTACCTGAATTTCGTGGTGAGGCATCAAAGGACCCTGAGAATCATTTATTCATCTGTGAAAATATCTGGGAATCCAAGAAGGTCACAAAAGAGGATACAAAGTGGCGTAGTGTTGGCATCCAATTCAATTTTTTCCCTTGCCCTATAAGCTACCTACACCTATGTTTTCTGAACTTCAAATTGTCGTCGCATTTTGCAAATAGACGATATTTTCATTCCTTGCGACATTTCCAAATTGGTATCCATTTAGTTTTCACGACTGTAAGCGTGAAAACTCCTCCATCGTTCTTTGAACTGTCATGATCTTTTATTGATATTTTGATTGGCACTTACCTT
>ML781342.1:515699-531517 GCA_009831015.1 Picea engelmannii | reverse complement strand
ACCAGTTCCACTCTCTCAATTGACAGACAGGCAATTTCGCCCGTCAACACATAGTTGGCTATAACATTTAGATACCACGTGCTAGATTGGTATATGAACCTTGATGAAAAAAATCAACAAGGAGTAGGAGCACCAAAGATTGTCGCCGAGGTAAAAAAGATGTTGGTCAATGAATTTCAGAAGCCAAGTTCACAGGACCAGTATATGAATGAAATGATTGAGATCAAGCAGAAACCAAGTGATTCTGTTTGGGAGATTGACCAAAGGTTTAAACGTCTAAAAGGTTAGTTGAATTACTCTATTACTGACATGCAACATAAGAAATTATTTTTGAACTCACTATTACCACACTTGAAGTATAATTTGAGAAAATAGAAGTTCCAAACTCAAGCAGAGGCTCTGCAAGAAACCCTGCAGTTGGAAGAAAACCAATATTAACAGATAGATCTAGCAAGAGAAGAGATGAAAGAGGATATAAAGAACCTGACATTTCAGTTGAACAAAAATAACGGGAAGGAGAAGAGAGAAGTTGTCTGGTGCACGTTATGTAGGAAAAAATGACACCATTAGAATGAGTGTTCAACCTTTGCTCAGTACTTGGAAGTAGGGGTGCCAAACCCATTTCCTACAAGATGACCGTGGTGTGAAATTTGTAAGACAGATGGGATCGATCCATATCATTGTCCCATGATGCAGAAGTATAAGACAATACCACAAATTTCTTACTGCAATTTTTGTAAATCAATGGGTCACGATGTCAAGGATTGTAGAGCACTATAATTGATGAGAGAGAGAAATTCAGACACCTACAAGGTGAAAGAAAATATTATGACATGGAAATCCATACCGTAGTTCAATAATGTGCAACCACATTTCAATCCCACACAACCACAATAAAATAATGCTCAACTGTAATATAATAATGCACAGTATAACCAGATACCCTAATATAATTCATTGCATGAAGATAGAGGTGGATTCAGAGGTGGAGGACAGGGTAGAGGAGGATTTTGATGAGGAAGAGGGCCAGTAGTCTGCCATAATTGTCAACAACTAGGACACTATGAAAGAGATTGTCCACTTCCAGCTACAACATGTATGTATTGTCGCGCAACAGACCACAAGACAAAAGATTGTCTGACATTATTGGGAAAAATACAGGACAAAAGGAACTAGAACAATCAAAACATACAATGGGTTTTTGAAAAAGCTATGGATGATGGGAATAACATCAACATAGTTACTCAAGGAGGAGAAAAGATGGGAGCTGATGCAACAAAGCAATATCCAGTTCAACACCAGTGGGTCAAAAATAACATTGAGCCACATAAGAATTTTGACAAACATAAATAAAAAGAGACGTTTAAGGAGGCCAGACAAGAGATTCTAAAGGATAACATTGAGTCTACATCAATCCTGCAACAAAATCATGATCGACCAATGTACGATATGCCACCTTCAATGGATCACACCAGCAAGAGACAACCTTTAGAGAAAGTAAGTAACCTAAAGAATTTTCTTCAGTCTTATGTAAAGTTATTGAATGGTCCATCATCCATTAAGGTCTTACAAAAATTTCTAGAGAGATGCAACACATAATTAGAAGGGAAGTTAGAACAAAAGACAGTTAATCATCTCCATACAAGAAGAAGAACAATTAGGGAATTCAGGTTAAATGCCAACATTGGGGATTTAAATATGGGGGATATCATACTTGATTTAGGCTCTGAAGTGAATGTATTACCTAAGAAGACATGGAAGTGTATGGGGGAACCCACATTAGGATATCCATCTGTCTCGTTGAAATTGGAAAATCAACATAGAGTATTACCAATTAGAAGACTTAAAGGTGTGACAATAGACTTGGATGGAGTGCGCACTGTAGCAGATTTCAAAGTTATAGAAATAGTATAGGGCACAACACCCTACCCAACATTACTAGGATTGGACTGGGCATTTGATAGCCAGGTTGTGATCAACCTGAGGACATGTAAAATTACCTTTGAATCAGACGAGTATAAAGTAATTGCACCATTTGACCCCTCAGAAGGAGAAAGGTTTGTAGAGGTGACATGTTTGGACTTGGAAGAAATAAATCAACTATATAGGACTACTGTGTGAGAATAATATTATGTCAATCCAACTGCAGATGGGGTACTCAATTGGTGAAGCATTATGTCGTGTGCCTCAGACTTAGATATAGGTATGGAAAAATGCCAGCAGAGGCTACATGAAGTCTCCACAAGGAGGTGCGCAAGAATAGAGTGCACAATAAGGTGGTTCAATACAGAGGTAAGGGAACCTCCCACTTTTCATGGTTTGAATGACCTAGAAGAAGTTTTGAAAAACTTTGAAGAAGAAGTCTTGGAGAACCATAGGTTGTTAGACTTGGATATTGCACTAAAGGCCACACCTACAAGATGGTGGGGCATGCACAAAGAAATGATTCAAGACTGGTATCAGTGTAAAACGTTACTGCGCATTAGATTTGGCGCAAAATAGGTGAACGATACATTGCAAAAATATGATGGTCGAGGAAGACCAACTGAGAACATAGAGAAATGAATAACACAGTGGAGGATAACACCAACAGAAAAATGGCCTCATTAATCTATTCATACATTAGAGGGGATACCAGGGAACTGGTACATAGAAAATGAACTGCAGAGAGGCACTACAAAATGGACAATGATACAACATAATTTCGTGATAACTTTCTCATTTGAGAATGAGAACCCTACGATTGATTTAGCCCTGAAGATGATATAGGGAATGATATTTTTTGAGGAACCCAAGGTGGAAATTATAACAAAATATCAACAACAAAATAGATAGACAATCAAGGACTCACTCTCTTGTTATCATGTCACAGAGGAAAGACCAGAAGAAGAAGATCCATACAACATCTAGATCATTGAGTTTGAAGGAGAAAGAGAGGTGGAAGTTCCATTATTGGAATCAGAGGCATTTTCTTCACCAATTAAGGTCAATAAAGTCAACATTGAGACAGAAGAAAACCCTAAAATGGAAAGCATTGGAGACTACTAGGATAAACATACACTGGAAATAATAACCTAATTACTGCGCAAATATAATGACCTATTTCCAACAACCTTTACAGAGATGAAAGGAATAGAAGGTGAGCTGGGAGAGATGAAGATACCCCTAAAACTAGATGCTAGAACAGTTAGACAGAGACCTTACAGGTTGAACCCAGTTTATAAGAAAAAAGTGAAAGTAGAACTTGATAGAATGTTAAAATTTGGTATCATAGAGCCAATAAAAGAATCCGAATGGATCAGTCCCATGGTGGCCTAGGAAAATAAACAAGGGGGAATAATAATTTGTGTAGATCTAAGGAAACTGAATGATGCTTGCTAACATGATCCTTTCCCTACCCCTTTTACATATGAGTTTTTAGAGAATGTGGAAGGCCATGAAGCATATCCCTTCATAGATGGATTCTCAAGTTATTAGCATATCAAAATATCTCCAAAAGATATACATAAGACTAAATTTTCTACAGAATGGAGATCCTATCGGTATACAGTTATGCCCTTTGGACTGAATAATGCAACAACTATCTTTTCAAGGGTGGTAGTAGTTGCTTTTTAGGATTTCATACATAAGTTCTTAGAAATATATTTGGATGATTGGACTGTTTTCAGTCTATTGAAGGATCATGTAGAAGTATTAAGACTAATGTTGGACAGGTGTAATCAATGTCAGATCTCATTGAACATCAATAAATATATTTTAATTGCACCTTTTGGGATATTGTTAGTACATATGGTGTGCAGATAGGGTTTACTGGTTGACCTTGATAAGATTGATGTAAGTGTGATCTTACCACCACCAAAGTTAGTGCACCAGTTAAGAGCCACACTTGGAAATACATGGTACTACATGAAGTTTATCAAGGGGTATGAAAAAATTATTGTGCCGATGGAATTTTTTTTAAATAAGGACACCAAATTTCAGTGGAACGAGGATTTTCAACAACGATTGGATACTTTGAAGGAGAATATCATGACACCACCTATTTTAGTGTTTCCATATTGGGAAAAAACATTTCATGTGCATGTAGATGCATCAAGAATAACACTTCGAGCAATTTTTCCACAGCCAAGAGCAGGTGACCTAGATCATCCTATATCCTTTGCAAGCATAAAGTTATTAGACTTAGAGCAGAATTACAACACAACAGAAAGAGAAGGTCTAGCCATGGTGTATGCACTAAATAAATTCAGACACTACTTATTGGGAAAGCACTTTAAAATGTTCACACATCATTTTGCCTTCAGATATTTAGTCAAAAAGCCAATGTTGGGGGGGGGGGAGGATTTGTAGATGGATATTTTTGTTCCCGGATTTTTATTTTGAAGTAATAGTTAAACCAAGTAAATTGAATGCAGGACCATATAACTTGTCAAGAATAACCAATGGAGAAGAACCTACTAACTTAGAAGAAAAATTCCCTGATGTGCAATTATTTTCAGTACTGATAACCGATGAGTAATTTGTTGATATCATTGAATTCTTGAGCACATGGGTTGCACCAAAGGAGTTTAGTACCGCACAAAATAAAAACTTGGTATTTAGAGATGTAGACTATCAATTGATTGTAGGTCATTTATACAAGTTGGGAGAAGACACCATTTTGAGAAGGTGTGTGATGGAGCATGAACAACCCATTATTCTAGTAGAAGCTCATGAAGGTATAGTTGGAGGCCACTATGCAGGAAAGACTACCACATAGAAGGTATTGCACACAGGTTTATGGTGGCCAACATTTCATAAGGATGAACAATAATATTGTTGGAACTGTGACGTCTTTCATAGAGTTGGAAAACCCAACAGGAGGGATGAGATGCCCCTAAGACCCCAAGTAACTCTTCAGGTATTTGAAAAGTGGGAAATATATTTTGTAGGACCTATTAATCCACTAGCAAGAAGGTCAGGAGCAAGATACATCATTACTACAACAATGTATTTAACCAAATGGGAAGAAGAAAAACCAATCAAGGATTGCAACACATAGACAACATCACACTTCTTATTTGAGCATGTGATTACAAGATTCAAATGTCCTAGGATTTTGATGAGTGGCCAAGGCACACATTTTATTAATAGTACCATCCAGGCTATGACGAGGGAATTTGAAGTCTATCACCAAAAGAGTACACCCTATCATCCTCAGGAAAATGGGACAGTAGAAGATTTCAACAAGATTTTGGAGAATTCCTTGACAAATATTTGTAATGTTAATAGAGATGATTTGGATTTAAAGATATAAACAATATTATGGGCATACAAGACTACATGCAGGAAGTTGACATGACATACGCCATTTAGATTGTTGTATGGACAAGAAGCAATGGTACCATTATAATTTTTGGTACCTAGTCTACGCGTTAAACCAATCACAAATATGATAAAAAAAGGTGTAGTACAAGAAATTTTAAGTCAACTTATGGAAATTGAAGAAGAAATAATTTTGGGAGCACCAAGAGATGCAGGAAGCAAGGGAAAAATCCTGGCATGAAAAACACATAAAGAAGAAGAGATTTAAGGAGGGAGATCTAGTTCTCCTCTATGACAACACATATTTGCAACATCTTGGTAAGATAAGAATGAATTGTCTAGGGCCATATGAAGTGAAGTATGTTACATATGGAGGATCTGTGCAACTAAAGGACTTGACAGGAAAATAACTGCAGGGTCTGGTGTATGGTAGTCTGTTGAAACTGTATAAGGATAGCCGACCTACTAACTCTCAGTAGTTGCAGTGAAATAAGGAATCCTTGTGTATAGTGTACTATATTAGAAGTTAGGAAAGAAAAATCACAAAAAGACACAAAAAGTAGAAAAAACAGAAAAATACAAAAAGACATAAAAAGTAGAAAAATAAGAAAAATACAAAAAGAGGAGGAAGTTGGTTGAATGGCAGAAAAATTGAAAAAATAGTGCATAGTAGATAGAAAAACTAGCGCAACAAGAAGAAAATTTACTATGAGAAGGACATAACTGACAGGAAGCAAACACAGTGCGTTGAGGACGAATCGTAGTAGAAAGTTGCAACGCACCAGAAAAGGGGCCAACCGTCGAAAAAGAAAAAACCGATCATCGAAAAAAAAGGTGCGAACCGAGCATTTATGAAATTTAATGAAATGTGCCCAAGAAGCTTTAGAACATTTATGACACTAAAATAAGTGTCTCTGAGAATATTTACGACATTTATGAAACCACCTATATAACCGGAAAGTGGTCCAAACAACCCTCATTGTGAATTTAAACATACTCATAGCTAAGGAGCACAAAGATGAGTGACGAACAAGTGATTCCAAAGACATCAACATGACAATCTCAGCAGAAATAGGATTATTTTCACAGTATGGCACCGCCAAAGGTCGACACACTGAGCCATGCAACAATAAAAACCCGAATCAACACCAGGTTGTTGTAGGAACCTGTATGGGAAGAACAAGTTCATCAAAAACCGGAGGGAGTGGTCGATGTCAATGCCATTCCTTCACCATGGGATGGACCAGTGAGCACCACAATAGTGGATGAGGAGGAGAAAGATCTCGTGATAGTAAGGATGGATATTGATCCACATAGAAGTTTGGGGGAACAAAACCCTTTTGTGTTAGAAACCCTGAGGAAACAACCCAACGTCAAAGTAGCCCACCAAAATAATGGCATCGATAGTGAGAGAACAATATTTGAGGAGCCAAGGTCACAACCAATGGTAGGGTCCATGCAACAAGAAGAGGTACAAATTGAGGATATAACAAGACAACTTGAATTTGGCACAAAAGAAGGGGAAGAAGAAGTTGGGCCATCCAATGCATCAATAAGGAGGAAATGTAAACAACCTATTCAAAGATCTTTGTGCAAGCAACCCGTGGTATCCATAGTCTTACCGTGCATTCCATAGGGGGTGCATACCACTCTAAGATTGCTGGGATGCGTCGAAAATTCGAGATATGGAGACCATTATGTGTCTTACAGTGGAAAATTCCCAAAATTTGCACAACAGGTTTACATGGAAAGCCTAGGCACAGGGCCACTAGGAGATACGGTGTTGCAGCCAAAGTAATGGATATCAGGCCTGTTCAACACATGGATAATAAATTTTCTCGAGATTCCCCACTTCGGTAGGGGGAAATATGTCAACAACTACATCAAGAAGTTACTCACAGTTCTCCATGGGGGATTTTTGTGGATGGACAAGCCGATGTCCATCAATGTAGAGTTAATTGCATGGATAGCAGGATTTCCATCGGATGGAAAGAAGCCCACGCAATACATGAACGATAAAATAAATGAGAAATAACTCGCGGAATAAGTGAAAAATACCTATGGGATAGAAAGAGGGTCACGAGGCATAACCATAAAGAGGATTAGTGATGTAGCCACTAGGATGGAAACCAAATTAATGGCATGTAAATTCCTTCAAAAATGTTGCAAGGAGGAGGTCCCCGCAGGATTTGTAGTAGCAACAATGTAGTGTGAAAAAGGAACCATGTTAAGATGGGCTCTGTACTTGTTGAATCTCTTCCTAGACGACTGCAAAGATGTGCAGGACTAGGAGACCGAATTCCACTACTCGTGGTTGATAGTGCTGATAACATTGATAGGATGGAGGGAACCTACCCATTCACACTTTCGTGACAGAGTGGGGAAATTACGTGCAACACAGTATACCTCCTTAGGGAGCACTTTAGACCCTAAACAAAGAAGTGACAATGTTAGGACCTTCGCAAGGTACCTACATGACATGAAGGAAAATATAGCCAATAACTAGAGGATAACTACGGAGGTGGTCGCACAGTACTAGGGGATAGCCAAGTTCAAGGCCATGAGATAATATGTGGATCTAGGTTCATAGAGATCCATACGGAGAGTGGATGCAACTTTGATACTGCGTCAACACAAAATAAGTGGATTGGTTGATCAAGGATTGTACGAATGACTCGAAAGTACTAGTTATAACCAATGAGCTACCCAAGGACAAGGAAATTAAAGCAGGTTTTTCGCAGACATCTACTGGAGACAAAAGAATGATGATGAAAGATACTACAACAAAAATAGGAAGCACAACAACGAAGAAACTACCTCTGAAGAAGAAGCCAGGTCCTAAGCCAACGACATAGAAAAAATACAACACGAATACAAACAGGCAGACATGGAAGAAGGAAAAATTCCTCGCACAGGAAGAACACGAAGGGGGGGACACAAAAACACAAGAAACTCCAATGAAGACAGTTCCAACAAATTCAGGGCCACCTAAAAGGTTTATCATACAACTAGGAGGGTCACACAAAAAATCCAAGGCACATAAGGACATCCCTAAATACACATTTACCGAGGATGATGCAGACTTCGTAGCAGAGAAAGTTTAGGACCCCATGGCTAAATAATACGAGGAGGTTGAGAACCAAAGAGAAAGAATCATGAAGGAATTGACAAAGGTTAAACATGTCCTGGAATGGATACAAGTAGCATAGACATAGGATAAATGAAATGGACCAATTCCACGATTGAAAGAGGAAGAGGATAGAACCACACAAGACGACAAAGAAACCATACAAATGATAGCGCAGGAAAGTCCCAACTTCAACATTACACAAGACATGCTATAGATAGAGGAGGAAGTAGTGCATAATCCGCTGAAAGAATTGGAACAAGTGGAGTTGGTTTTAGGAAAAATACCAACGAAAGAATTGTATAGGTTGCAAGTCAACATCACACAAGAGGTACAGTCACAGGCCAAGGCTGATGCGATAGACTTGGAAGTTTCCAAAGATGGTAAGGAAGCACTATAGCTGGTAATATAGAAAGTCAAGTTGGAGACACATGAAGAGAAGTAGTGCACAAATAACTTAGAAAAGAAACTGCAAGAAGTTTTAAAAATTATTTTGGACAGCGCACAGGTAGTAGAGAGTAGCGACGAAGAACATATACAGATCATCATGCAAAAAATTGAGGGGTACAAGTAGGAGATAGAAGAAATAAAGGAAAAGCTTACATCGAAAACCCCTCCTGATGTCACAAATGAAAGAGAATAGCAAACAACACTACAAACAAGGATTCTTGCAATAGAAGCCAAGGAAGTCGCATAAATCTTTGACAGGACTGCGCAAATATGAACTAGTCTTGAGGAATATGAGAAGGTCCAATGATTGGATGAACAAGAAGAAAAAGTCAATGCTATAATGCAGGAGTTGAAGCAATGATAGAAGGCAATGAGAATCATCGAAAGGTTGAAATGTATGTAGGGGATGAAGAAGATGCAAATGGAACTGAATACTGTGCAGACAAATAAAAAGGAAAGGTAGGCCCAATTGGAACCACTCCAGGAGAAATCAATGCAAATAATTGTAGAACTAGAGGTAGAAAAGATAAGGATGGAATAGACTCATACAAAGAGTGCAACGTTATTGAACAAAAATATTACAACGTAGATGATAGAGGCACTAGTAGAGAAAGATGTGCAAGTGAAAGAAAAAGGGGAGGAACTAGAAGGAAAGTTCCACATTTTGGAGAAGGTTGTGTAGGGAGCGCACACCATCTAATTAGCTCGGGATGAGTCACATGTCAGTGTTGGGGGCCTGTTGCCGTAGGCCTATTTTTTGGAGAAAATATAATTTTTGAGCGTGCACCATATATGGAGGAAAAGCAACACGAGAAAGATGGAGGAAAAGAAGCATGCCAAAGACATAGGAAAAGAAGCATGGCGCACATGTAGAAAAAGCTAACCATGTTAGGGTTAGGGTTTTTGATATGATTGTAATGGATATGATCCAATAGAATAACATAAATAAAGGCCTAGGAGGTCTAGTAGAGGTTGGTCTAAATGAGTTAGAGGTTAGTCAATAAGCTAGCGATACGGTTAATGAGATGGAGAGTGTGTTTTTGAGGGTTAGGTCGCAGGCTCTGGAGCCTGGTGTGATCTAGTCCACCTCATGGATTGAACTTGTCATGGTTCTTGGTTGTAATAATGGAGACTGTAATGCACACAATGTTGACTTTGAATATTGATGAATACAAGAGAATAAGAGAAAAATATTTGTGGACGTAGCCCCAGGGAGGGTGAACCATGGCAACCATGCTGTGTTAATGTGTGTGAATGGTTATTTTACTATTTATGCTATCTATCAATTAAAGAATGAATGTTTAACTTAGATTATGACAACATGCATGCATGGTTTCCTTGATGAATGAATAATAGATCTAGATGAAGAGTAATAAATATGATGCATAAGAAAAAGACACATATCACATTCCCAATCCCTTCACTGACTACACACACTTGAGGCTTGCAGTCCCCCATAATCTATCTCGGGTGATATTGCGATGGGCACTCTGTGCGCAACATTGCCTTATGGTTTACCCGGAGGGCCGATAGTTTGAGGGTTTTGTTGGAAATCTTTTATATAAGAACCTGGGTCAGCCCAAGGGTTTAAAAAGTGGTTAGATTGCTTCTTGAAGGACATGCTTTGATACCAATTGTTGGAATACTAAGAGGGGGGGTGAATTAGTATTAGTAATTTTAATCCCTTTTAACCATAATGTGTATTGTTTTCTTTATGAGAAGATTACCAATAACATTCAATATGAGGAGTATACATAAGCAGTGAACAATAAGAAACCACACACAAACAAAATACACCAACATTTTACATGGAAACCCAATGCTGGAGAAAACCACATCATGATTTTCTTATATTGTCAAAAGAAGTACATTCATAGGAAGTACCAACTTCCTTGTTTTCCAGCTACAAATGGAAGGAGGCTACAATCCCCTAGTTTTTGAGGCTCCAACCTGAAGGAAGTTACAACTCCTCGATTCTCCAGCTCCAACCAGAAGGAAGATAAAACCCCCTATGTTCTCTGGCTACAACCGGAAGGTGGATACAACGACCTATCCTTGCCCCATCCAACTACCCTGAAATATAAGTGCCAAATAACTGATACTTCCACTGTCACTTTCGATCTGTCCCTGTAAGACTTGTCACTCTCACAACCTATAACAACAACATGTCACAATAATCTCCTCAACCAATCAAATCTAATCACATAGATCTCACACCCACTGTCAAAAGTGTATAGCTCAAACCATGTACAACTATGTCTCTCTAATCATGTTACATACATATAAAAAAAATCATAAACCAAGTGTAATGCACCCTCACATCAACCACACATCAAACCCTCACTGTTATGCAACCCCAATTTGTACCAATAACTTCAGCAACACACTTCAACCAAAACCCCTCACACATGTACCAAGGGATACATGATATACCTCAACAATATGCCCAATAATGTATTCCAACTACAAACAACAAATATACCAACAATGTACCTTTTTATATCTGTAACATACAATATGTACCAGACAACCAATAGTCCCTCCAGGGAAAATGCTCAATCTCCCATGTCCATATCCCAACCTATCACAAAAATACCAACTTCAATACAAACATATAACATACCTTTTCTTTCTATAGATAGCTCTATTGTACATGACCACTATTACCCTTGCTTGTAGCTTCTCCTCATCTTTTGTAACCTAAACCACAATGCATTCCTCAGATATAACACTGCCTCACATGATGAAGTTGGTTTTCTTGTGGGTACTCACGTGATAGGCTATAGGAAACTCACGGGGATTCCTCGCAAGATGTTTACTCTTTGACCCACGAGGATGACCCTAATCAAGGTGTTTCATGACTTTCCCATTCTCTTCTGCAATTGTGAAACTTTTTCGTCACTCTTCCTTCGCTACCTTAGACTTGCGCAACTTCATGTGTATCAATGACTACCTGCCAAGACCATTTCACAATATAGATATTCAATGTGCTCAATATGTGATAATGGGAGTCTATTTCTCTCTTATTTATACTCTCCAAGTTCCTTCCTTTAGGGTTCATCTTATAACTGTTTTACCCAACTTCCCTCTTTTAGGGATAACCCACTTTCTTGTTGCAACTACTTTACCGATAATTAGTAAACTCACCACTTCTTGTTGCAACTAATTTATTTTTAATTATTTTCTTATTTCAATAAATTTACCCATAATTAACTCCTAGTTGCAACCAATTTGACTAGTAAACTTCTTGATGACTTTCTAGGAGCTTCTATAATAATTGACTGCTTTGTTGACCTTCTAAGGGATTCTAGAATATTCATGAGGGTCCTCCAACTTCAATAAGACATATCTCCTTAACCACGAGGAACTACATTACATACCACATATCGCCAGAAATGGCATGACGTACACTATCCATCTATGATAATATTACTTACAAATTCACTGATCTTCATGTCTTTATTCCTCATACAAAATAAGGCTACTTAGCCACACCTATGGGGCTACTGGAATTCACTACCCGACTTGTTTCAAGGGTTGAAATCAATGACAACCAACCCAATATATCAACAATTTTTCCTTCTAGCGGTTACACTGTTGCTTAAGGAACCTTCTCTGATACCGATTGTTGAAATGTTCAATAGTACCAAGAGAGGGGTTAATCAATACTGTATAATTTTAACAATTTTTTTTCTGATATGATTTTAAAACATAGTTAGGATTTATACTTGCATTCAATTATAACAGAAATCTACTCACCATAACCACATACAATATTCAACACATTTACAAATATAGAGGTGGAAACCTATATTGTGGAGATCTTAAATATTTACAAATCAATATCAATTCATGTAGGAATAAACGTTAAGGAGGAAACCAATCCTTTGTAAACAAAACCTACAAACATGCACTAACCTGCAAATGAATGAGGACAACAATGATCCATAGGGACCAACCTACAAACATGCACCAATCCACAAATGGATGAGGACACCAATCCTCTATAGGCACCAACCTACAAACATGAACCAACCTACAAATGGATGAGGACACCAATCCTCTGTAGGAACCAACCTACAAACATGAGTCACTTGAAAATTGAGCTCCAACTCAATTTTTCCTTGATCCACCCTTCCACCCTTAAATTTGCATAAATGTCTTAATCTGTTTTAATAAACTTCTCCAACATGCTTCATCCTCTGCATGCTCTAGAGTCATTTCATCTTCACTGTTTATCAATGACTTCTCATAGACCATAGAGCCTATTATTTTCAAACTTATAATCCTGTGCACTTTTCATGCCCACGTATTCGACCCCTCAACAAAGTTAGGATGATCATCACATCATTTGCAAAATGTTCTCTTCATATATTTGTAATGATCATATCCCTACAAGTGCAATGTCTAGAACTTAGGATATTATACTTACGGTTAAGAGATGATATTCAAAGATAGAACACCATTATACCATCATAACCATGATTTTATCAGGTCTTTGTACACCCACATCATCTCTCTACACGTCCGACTGTATTAACCCAGATCCTCTTCAAGTATTCTAATTTTCTCTCCAATTGACACACACTATTCTCTCATCAATGTCAATTATATATATAGTTCTAACTAATTTTACGTGGACCTATTTCACATTTGGTGTGGACCCAAATGGTTCTTTGAGTCGACTAAAGCATTCTCTGTCATTGAAAATATTTGCACAGAGTATAATCCCCCCAGAATTATTTTATTTCGCTACTTGAGTTATCCCAATGAGCATAGAACCAAGTGCATGGGACCACCAAATTTATTGCGGTGATTTATATCATTGAATCAGATCTCTAGGAAGGGGGAACAATAAATAATGCGTCGATGCAGGTATTTTCTTTTGAGCACATGTTGAAATTGTAGGGGGGTGCCTTTCTATTAACCCACGTGCTAGTTACTTGCCCGCAAATTTTTATAGATCGTTGATCTCAAATTTCTGTCAACGGTCAGATCTACGCCTCATGCTAGTATCCTTCCCTTTACGACTTTCCTTTTGGGTCTTTGATCTAAATAATCAACAATTATAATCAATCTCTACCATCCATGTGTATAAGGGTGGGTTTCATAAACCACCGCGTGGATGTCCAACCTAGTATTATGTGTCGAGCACTTTGTCGATGCATGTTCAATCTGTATCATTGATCCTAAAGTTGATCAATGATAATCATGATTCCTTCCTTCTACACAATGCTCATTCAATCTAGGATCAATATTTAGTTTGACTATGATCCAACGATCGATAATGGTTGACCTTCCTCTAGTCTTATTGGCACGCTTTAGATCCTTGTTGTCCACATGTAATCTCTATGTGGACTCCCTTACATCACAATGATGTATTTCGACATTTAACATATGTTCAATACCTTAGAACCTCCAATGATTTACTTCTTCTTTCTTCCATCTCGATCTGGTTTAGATTCACAACAAGGATCCAAGTTGCATTCCTTCCCTTCTGCAGGCAATTGATGCTTGCATACCTATGAATTGATGCTTTGCATGGAGCCTCAATTAATAACATTGCCATGTCATCTTAGCAGGAAGGGTATTCTTAATAAATTTAGTCTTATCCTCCTTTCCAATTTTCCAATGCCCTTCACGCACTAGTGGGAATCAAAAAAGAAATGGCCAGAATTATCAGGAAGTTTCTTTGGAAAGGGGGGCAAAGATAACGATAAAAAAATGCATATGGTAAACTGGTTTATTGTCTGCGCCCCTAAAGAAAATGGGGGACTGGGTATTCGAGACCCGGAAAGGATAAACTTAGCTATGGGGGCCAAGCTAATCTGGCGTGTAATTACTGGTGGGAACGAATGGTGGAAAAAGGAAATATGCAATAAGTACCTATCCAAAGTCAGAAAAAGATTTCTGGAGGATTTAGACCTTGGTTAATCAAGATCCCCCATCTAGAAATTAACTCGGGCATCAGTTCCGCTCATCCAAAATCACCTCAGATGGAACCCAGGAAATGGAAAAGAAATCAAGATATGGGAGGATCACTTCTAAGAGATGGGAGTATTCTCTAGTATCCCTTCTTTGCACTAACTCAGGATCTGGCTAACCTCAATTGGAAAAACCACCCTCTTTGATATCTCTAATTGGAACAAGAACGGTGCTTGGGAAAACTGGAATCTGGGTGACACCCCCCCCCCCCTCTTGCAAAATGAGGCCAAGCAGTTCCTCCTGGTGGTCTTAGGGTCTGCCCCAGTCTGCCTCAGTCAAAAGGACATCATAAGTTGGGGTGAAGAAGGGTACACTGTGAGGATGGGTTACAAGCAACTCCTTCAAGATAACAACTTTCCAAATAAATATGTCATCTGGAAAGGGATTTGGAGTCCAAATAGCATTCCAAAGATAAATATTTTCTGCTGGAAACTGACACACAATAAGATCCTAACATGCGAAAACTTGAACAAAATAGGTTATATGGGTTCATTTAGATGCACTCTTTGCAACCAAAGCTTGGAAAGCACTGACCACTTATTCCTAAAATGAAAATTCACTAAACAGGTGCTACATAGCATCTACTTAGAGCTAGTTCCCCAAATCTCTTGGCCAACAAGCATAATTTTGATTGGTAAATGGGGAAAACACTACAAAGGATCACTACATAGGAATCCAAATCTAAGTCGAATTTGGAAGGCCTCGATTAAATTTGTATGCTAGAAAATATGGTTGGCACGAAACAAAATATTTTTCAAAGAAAAGCTCCCCCCCCTCCCTAGTAGTTGCAACAATCATGATCGACTAATTGGGGGAGTTCATCACGTCCACAAAAGTAACAACCCGGGAAGGAGGTCCTTTGCAAGCAGAAGAAGAATCCTGGCTAAATAAATTAAACCTCCCTGAAGCCCCCCCCATCACCTTTCCAAGGAAGTCATCATACCGACAGCTT
>ML781342.1:460781-505620 GCA_009831015.1 Picea engelmannii | reverse complement strand
ATATATATATATATATATATATATATATATATATATATATATATATATATATATATACGCAATATTATCTTTAATTAATATGTATGTATCATATGGAAACATGTCATGTCCTTTTCAGTCATCATCTAGATCATATTTGGCAATTTGGTGTTTAGCAGATATGTATTTAGATCCCGTTGTTTAAAGTATCTAACAAGATAGTTTGTTTTGAAGAATTCAAGTAGTTTGTTTTGATGTGGTCACTCCGCCTTTGAAATGTACTTTCAATTTTGTAGCAGAAATATAAAGTATGATTTTTTATGGGAACATACATACATACATATTTATATGTTGCATGAGTTTAAGGAGGAGCGATGATAATATTGTATGTTAAAAAAATATAAAAAGTATTTTAGATTAATTTTTATTTCAATCAAATTGGAGGCCTACTAAATTGTTATATATTATACATTATATTATATTAGACTTCATGTGTTAATATATTAAATTTTATTTTCAATATTAATAAGTACTAATTTCTTGCAAAATTAAAACTTTGTATTTCTTGAACAACTATAATATGGAAATTACTAATTTAATTTGTGTTAATAATTATATGAATATATTTAAGAGTTAATATCCATTACAAATCAACTAAAAAATGAGAAACAAAATACATATATACAATTTTAACATCTTTGTTAGGGATAATTTTAAGGATGGAAATTTATATTAATATGTAGAAACCTGGGCTAATCTTACTAGTCCTTAATATGAAAAATGTAAAATGTTTGGCTATAGTTTGGTAAAAATATTCAAATTTCTAAGGATTTTATATAGTTTCTATAAAAGTTTGACGATTTTTAAGGAAAAATAATTTTATTCTATGAAATTTGGGCGAATTGTTTATAGAAAAAATGGAAATTCACTAATATTTTTTTGGAAAAAATCATGGAAAATTATCCCATTTGCTAAATTTAGCCCCTAAAATCATAATTTTAAATATATAAACTTCCAATATCTTTGTAAATTTAAACCATTGTTCCAATTTTGATTGGAAAAAAGCTAAATAGTACTACCCTTGTAATATGAGAATTCTATAAAAATCAATAATTTGGTTACTAGAGAAAATACTTGCCATTGACATGACTTTGATTTATTATACTTTCATGCTTAGTGTGGGCTTGAAGGAAAACATACATGCATTAAAAATGATTCATATCCATAACTATAAAGTAAGTATTATTAAGTCTGTTTATTTAAATAATTTTTGAAATAAGATTTACCTGTATTTTAGCCTTTGTTTTATAGCCATATTTTAAATAAATATAATAAAATTGTTTGTAATAAATTAGATGTTTATAATAATTGAATACAAATATTTACATTTTAATTTAATGATACCCAAAATTGATACTTACTAATACTGATAATATAATTTAAATTTAAAGCTCTTTATATAGGAAACTCGTCCCTAAGCTCCCATTTCCTTACGTTGAAGCTCCCAAGTTTCGAAAATCATTCCCAATCAATTGGTAACGTTTTGTATCTGTTCCCAAAATCCCAAAAAAGTTAAAACTGTTGGAATGAGTTTAAGAGATGTCAGAGAAGATCCCATTTCCTTACGTTGAAGCTCCCAAGTTTTGAGAACCATTCCCAACCAATTGGTAACGTTTTGTATCTGTTCTCAAGATCCCAAAAAAGTTAAAACTGTTAGAATGAGTTTAAGAGATGTCAGAGTGGTTCTTGACAAAGAAGTTCAAAAGTACATAGAAGTATGGAAAATAAAATGAATTTCTACATTGAGAAATATAGCCATTAAAGATGTTATTTATGTTTTCTTCCCCTTTTCTAAACATTTGTATATCATGTAATCATAAACATAGATGTGAAAATCTACTTAGAGACTTTTGATTCTCATATTTATCACTTTTCTTTGTAATCTCATTAATAATGATTAATTTAGCTAGAAAAGTATGCTAAAGCTATGATAATAAGATCTTATCCCACGAATCAAGTAACACGAACTATGTAATTTTTCTTTATTATTGAAATGATATTCAAATATTTGAACTATTTATTTACATATGTAAACTTATTGTGATTATTTTGCACATATGTTAAAGGATTGCAAACCTATTTTTGTGTAATCAGCCATCCCATAAATCACAATGTGATTACTTTGCACATATGTTAAAGGATTGCAAACCTATTTTTGTGTAATCAACCATCCCATAAATCACAATTCACAATTGCATTGAAGGAAATCTCAAATCCTATAATCCAATGAGACGAACCCTAAATTTTAGCAAATGGTTGTGAGGCACATTGTCACATGAGCCACTTGAGTAGGATTTGCAAGAATTCAACTAAAGAAATAGGAATAGTGCTTCCATCTAGAAGACATGTATTATCTAAAATAATGCTTCCATCTAGAAGACATGTAGTATCTTAACTGAACGAGTCATAAATGGGCGATTTACCATTGAACATATTAGAGTATTTGTGAGACCTAATACGGGCCAATCAACTTGGCATGAGTGAAGGCCAAATCGAAATTGATTTGAGAAATAATCTTGGCATGAATGAAGGCCAAATCAAAATTGTTTTGAGAAATAATTTTGAGTGAGTAAATTTTATAAGAGTTAGAGATTGTGGATCATTTGACACCACAAAAATTTCAAAATTTTGGTATGCATTATGAAAATTCAATTGGTTTATTGGTTTTTTATTTCTTAAATAAGGGAATGGTATAAAATTGAATTTCCCCTCAAAGAAATGATATAAACTTGAATTGAATGGTATACAATTGAATTGTCACTTAAAGGAATGGTATAAACTTGAATTGCCCTTTTGAAATGGCCAAATAAGGAATGAAACATGTTTGAGAAAATAAGTAATGAAATTAACTATATATTTTAAATTTCAAATTGAAATACAAAGTTTAAATATTTAAGATGAAAACTAAGAAATAATTAGATAAAAAAGAAGAAAACTAGAAAATTAAAATTTTCAGTTGGTTTTTTATCATCTAATTAAGAGAATGATATAAAATTGAATTGCCCCTTCAAAGAATGGTATAAAATTGAATTACCTCTTTGAAATGGGCCAAAGCAAGGAATAAAACATGTTTGAGCAAATAAGCTATACAATCAACTATATATCTCAAACTTCAAATTAAAATGCAAAGTTTAAATAATTAAAATGAAAACTAAAAAATAATTAAATAAAAAAAAAAAAGAAAAAAAACTAAAAAATTATAATTTTTTAATGTGAAAAATTCTGTATATAAAATTTAAACATAACTTTAAAATTCAAAAAAATTCTTTGTACAAAATTTGATCATAACTTAAAAAAATGTAAAAAATATAAAAATGTGCTAGATAAACACTGCAAAATCTCCTTTAAAATGACAAAGGATAAAATGAATCCACTTTTGGAGAGAGCTTAGGTAAGTATTTATGTCACTAGGTAAATGTAAATTATATAACTTTTGGTTGGGGTTAAAGATTTACATAATTTTCATATCACATACTATTTATTATGTTATGGATAATAAATATATGAAGATTTTTGATAATAAAATATTTTGTCAGAATCATTAATGTGTTCTTTTTTGTTAAAACTCTTTTTTTTTTGTTAAATTAATTTTTTTTTCAAAATTATTGATTTGTTTTTTTTTTGTTAAAATTTATTTTAAAAGTTTTTGTTTTTTTTTATAAATTTTATTAAGTAAGTCATAAGTTCAAATCTAGAAGGAGTAGGGTATGTATACTTCGATAGATTTTACCAGTCAAATAGTAATAGATTATTATTATTATTATAATAAATAAATTTTTACTATAAATATTTAGTTCTTATTTTTTTTTTAAATATGTACTTTATATATGATAAATATTAAAAAAAAAATTTAATAAAAATAGTTATGAAAAATATTACTTTTATATGTGTTTAAAATTTGATTATAAATAATATAAAAAAGATATATAAACTATGTTGCGTGAGTTTTTAGAAAGTGAGAGTATTGAAAACTTGGATATAAAAAATAAAATATAAAAAGTGTTTTAGATTACAATGTGTTTAAATAATGATAATTTTAAAATTTTATTTCAATCAAATTGAATACTAATCTAAAACAACTTTAATATATTAGATTTTATTAACTTAATATATTAAAAAATATTTTTGATATTTTTTT
Organism: Picea engelmannii; assembly: GCA_009831015.1. Lineage (NCBI taxonomy): Eukaryota > Viridiplantae > Streptophyta > Pinopsida > Pinales > Pinaceae > Picea > Picea engelmannii. Next base: position 501,443 of record ML781342.1, on the reverse strand, counting down.
TGGTAAGATAAGAAGTAAAACCATGAATGATATATAAAAGGAAACATTAAACTATATTCAAAATATCTAAAACTGAAAAATCATTGTCCCCTCCTAGGCTTAGAAGTGGGCAAAGCCATGCTCCCTCTACAGTAAAAAGATAAGGAAAATAATTAAACAAAACATTCATTAAAACAATAAGACAAGAGTGTTGTTAACAACATATTGAAGAACATGTGGTTGGGTGTCACATAGCTCGGAGAAGTCAATCGAGACACCTTCCAACATTAACGAGTGCATGCTATTGCTATCCATCTAGTGTGAAGATGAGGAAGAACTCATGACAGTAAGGTACAATTGCCAAACTTGGCATTTACGTGGACTTATTTTCGGTATTAATAAGTAATAATTTCAAATTGTATTAAAATATGTAAAATTAAAATCATATATTTCTCATTCAATTATTATATGAATATATGAATAATTATATAAATATATTTAATAAAATATTGAAACTTTAATATTTATAAAAATTTAATTAAAAAATAAAAAATAGAAACAAAATACATATATAAAATTTTAATCTCTTTTTAAAATTAAACTTTATATATATAAATTTTGAATATTTTTGTAAATTTAAATTATTGTTTTTGTTTAGATGGTAAAAAAGTTAAATAATAATATTAATAAAAATCAATGATATGGTTGGTTGACCAGAATAATAGAGTGGAACAAATGCTTGCCATGAACATGATCTTGATTTATTAGACTTTCATGTTTGGTTTGGGCTTGAAGACAAACATACATGCATTAAAAGTTATTTATATCCACAACTATAAAGTGAGTTTTATTAGGTTTTTTTTACTTAAATAATTTTTTAAATAAGATTTACTTCTAATTTAGTCTTTATTTTATAATAATATTATGAATAAACATAATATAAACATTTTTGATAAATTAGGTGTTTATAATGGTTAAGAACATGTGTTTCCTCTTAAGAGGTCACATGTTCAAATCCAGAGGGGGGTAGGGTATGTATACCTTCGTAGACTTTACCAGTCAAATCCCTGGGCGGAGGGAGGTCCCTTGTCCCACAAACAAGGGGGTCTCATACACCAATTTGGTGCGCTGGCTTGGTCGTGACCTTAAAAATAGATTATTATTATTATTATTAATTAAATTAAAATATTTGCATTTTAATTTTGGTACTTATTAATATCAAAAATATAATTTTAATTTAAAGTTCTCTATATTAAAAACTAGTTCTCAAGTACCCATTTCTTTGACTTTGAAGATCTCCAAAAGCTTTCAAGTTTCTGAAATTGTTTCCAATCAACCAATTAATTCGTACCCTTTAAATTCTCAAAAAAAGTTAAAACTATGAAAACAACTTTCGAAAATGGGAAGAGTCATTCCCATGAACAACTATCAAATTTCAATTTATAAATATATTATTATTATAAAAATGAAATTATATATATATATATATATATATATATATATATATATATATATATATATATATATATATATATATGTGTGTGTGTGTGTGTGTGTGTGTGTGTGTGAGAGAGAGTGATTAGTCTATAACAAATAATATAAGAAACCTATATATTATGTTGTATGAGTTGAATATGGATATGAGTGTCTTTAGAAGTTTCACTTATATTTAGAGAAAAACTCTTCTCCTACCTACTAGATAAGATATTACTATGTTAATATATTAAATTCTATTTGAGTAATTTTTTTTTGTAAGTTAACTAAAGAATTTTGGATTAACTAAAAAAATTATAGTATGTGGTGTTGGCTTGTCACTAAGTAGACCACACCAACAACAAAAGAGTAATTTCTTTATCGAAATTATTTGAGATAGGGAATAAGACCTTCTTTATCCAAATTGTTTGATATGGGGAAAAAAACCATGAATGACATGCATTTAAACAATGAACTTTGTTCCAAATATCTAAAGCTAAAGACCATTGTCCTAAGCCTTGACTCCTAGACTAAAGAGAAACATCTTCAAACCAGTGGTTGATTGTCACATAGCTTAAAGAAGTAGAATCGCTACACCTTTCAACATTAACCAATCTAGGATAGCAAAGGGAGAACTCATGAGAGTAATGTACCAGAAGACTCCATTATTTTTGGTATTAATAAGTAACAATTTCAAAAATTTTATATCTTTCTAAAAACTATAATATCTAAATTATTAATTTAATTTGTGTTAATAATTATATGAATATATTTAATAGAACACCAAATACATAAATAAAATTTTAATATCTTTTTAAAATTAAATTTTACATATATAAACTTGGAACATCTTTGTAAATTTGAACCATTAATTTTGATTGGAGAAAAACTAAATAGTAATATCAATAAAAATCAATGATATGGTTAGTTGACAACAAGAAGAGAGCTTGCCATGGACAAAACCTTGATTTATTGAAATTTCATATTTAATTTAGTCTTGGAGCCAAGCATACATCCACAACTATAAAGTGAATGTTATTATTATTATTATTTTTATTTAAATAATTTTTGAAATGAAATTTATGTGTAGTTTATTCTTATAAAAATATTTTCTATAAATTAGTTATTTATAATATTGAATAAAAATATTTACATTTTAATTTTGTAATTTTGATATTTATTAATATAAAAATATAAATCTAATTTTAAATTCTCTGTATTAAAAACCCATTCTAACCCATTCCTAAGTAACCAACTGATGAAAAAAGTTTCCAAAATGTCTTAAATGATTTTCATCTAACTATATATCTAAACAACTATCACATTTCAATATATAAATATATTATTATTATTATAAAAATAAAATTATTATATATATTTTTATTATAAATATTTAATTATTAATTATGCTGAAAGGTGTACACCTATTGACAATGGACACATTTAATATGTTTTTAGTACTTAATCGGTTTTGTATGGACAAGATTAAATATTGTTGGAATATTCTTAGTCGTCCCAATAAATCAATGGCTGTGATTTCAACCACTAACTTCCTCACTATTATAAAGACAGTTGTTTACATGTTTATTTTTTTACTTTTACTTAATCATATTTAAAATTTACTATGATGGCTAGCTGATTGCCACCTCTGAGTGATTAACGTTTCATTTTCTAAAGAGCCCAAGTTTACCAGCCACAATTTTTACTCCAACTATTTTATTCACTGGGTGAGATTTTCCTGCCTGGAACTCTTACCACCTCGTAATACCCATGGTTCTATGGTTATTTAATGCCCAAGACTCGGTTATTTCGGCATTCCCCAGCCACGAGTGACTTGTGGTTGTGCTAATTTTATATCTAAACAACTATCGCATTTCAATATATAAATATATTATTATTATTATAAAAATAAAATTATTATATATATTTTTATTATAAATAATTAGTTATTAATTTTATATTTGAATATGATAATTTTTTTTTTTAAACATCTAACTAAAAACAACATATTTACTCCAGATTCGACCATAACCAATATAAAAAAAACACATTCATAGAACTAACAATTTTCATTTATGGGACCGCTTTAATGATGCAAAGCGACCAAATTGGCCAATGCGGAGGCTCCGATCAATTTTTAATGATATTTATATACAGTTTCGAGCATATTTACTCCAGACTTGACCATAACCAATATAAAAAAACACATTAATACAACTAACAATTTTCAATTTTTAATGATATTTATATACAGTTTAGAGCCTATTTGTGATATGTAATTACAGTTCGAATGAGATTCGGTCCTTTTTCCATGTTTTTTTATAATACCATTAACAGAGCATTTATTATCGAAATCCTACCTCCCGAGGATTTTTTCGTGGGCTCTCGAACGCTGTGGTGGGTTTATAGGCTGCATGGGCCAAGAACATTTATAAAACCTAGGAGGACAAGTGGGAAGAAAACGAAAGTACGCTGAATTGAATTGTATGCGATCTCATTCAGAGCCCCACACCATGTGTTCTCCAAGCAAGCGCAGGGATACAGATTTCATGAAGCTGTAAGTTTCAAAGCCATTCTGCATATTTTCAGTCACTAATATTGTCTTCTTTTTTTCTTGTTGAATTGGGTATCTGTTATGGTTTAGAGTTACTGGTTTGCTCGCTTCTTCTTGATATCATATGAAGTTGGTTTTGCATTGGCTAACTGGAAAGTGTCTGCCATTGGGCAGTATGATGAAGGACCATCAAGTGGAGATGATAAATGATTCGACCAATGAATTCTATGTGGTGTTCAATGGACCGGAAAACAGTAAGTTAGACTTCCATTGTTCTTCTTTCTTTGTTTTTTCTTTTCTGTTCTTATTGTTCTGTTCTTTTCTTTTCTTCAGAGATAATAATTTAGTAAAATGTAAATTGTTTCTGTTCAGCTGAAATAGTTTATAGCGCCTCATTTGACTATTGTGATGCTCTGTTGCTTAAATCTAGTATAACATCATCGTAAGATTTATGTAGTCTTCTTTCCTCAGTGCTATGCTTTCAGAAACCTGACCAGGAGACCTGCTTCTAGTTTTGTTCCTGTTCCCATTTCCATCTTGACATTACGTTAGTAGATTACGGATCCATTTATATGCATACTATATTTTGTAAGAGTGGTGGGCTCAGGTTTCTTATCCCATGAAACCTATGTCACCCAGGAGGCCCATTTCTCATTTCATTCTCGTTCCACATTTGTATATTACTAATCAATTTGATGTGTAAATTATAATATATGCTGGTAGAGGGGACGTGGGCCCGTGTTGATCATACCCTGGAACTCTCTAGCCCATTTCTTTTTTCTGGTAACATGGCCTGGAACTCTGTAGCCCCATTTCTTGTTCCATTCCTATTTCCCTCCTTTTCCCATTTCTTGTTCCATTCCTATTTCCCTCCGTTTCCCATTTCTTGTTCCATTCCTATCTCCCTCCGTTTCCCGTTTCTGATTCTGTAACACAGCATAAATGTCCTTCCAACTTGGCAAATAGCACACATAGTCTGTTTGATTTTACAATGTCCTTACAACTTGGCAAATTGCACACATAGTCTGTTTGGTTTTACCTTCTCTCAACATGTTTTTTTTTAACCTTAATTAAGCTATTTTTCCTAACCTTTGTTGCACAAGTTACCTAAGTTACCTTTCAGTTTCTTTATTTTTTTAACTTTTCATTTGGAATGTCCTATGTTTTTTACAAGTGAAATCTGATTCTATTCTCAATAATAAGATTGCCTGTACCTTACTAGCCTCATTCAACTGATTCATGAAGAGCAAACATGTTACAAGCAGGATTTGAATCCAGGTGAAAACGATAACAATTTCTTGGCTCAACTGCCCAAACACTTAATCATGTCCTATGTTGTTTTCTTTTATTCTCTAAATCTCTTCAATGTAGTCCTTTATTCAACCTCTACTGTGACTCCTTCATCTGGTGCATCCGTTTCCCGTTTCTGATTCTGTAACATAGTATCAATGTCCTTACAACTTGGGAAATTGCGCAGAGTCTTTTTTATTTTATAATGTCCTTACAACTTGGCAAATTGCACACATAGTCTGTTTGGTTTTACCTTCTCACAACATGTATTTTTTAACCTTAATTAAGGTATTTTTCCTAACCTTTGTTGCACAAGTTACCTAAGTTACCTTTTAGTTTCTTTATTTTTTCAACTTTTCATTTGGAATGTCCTATGTGTTTTTTTACATGTGAAATCTGGTTCTATTCTCAATTCTGTAAGCGAGAATGAGAGTGCCTATACCGTGCTAGTCTCATTCAACAATTAATTCATAAAGAGCAAACATGTTACAAACAGGATTTGAATCCAGGTGGAAACTATAACAATTTGTAGATTCGACTACCCAAACAGAAAGTCATGTCCTATGTTATTTTATTTTTTATTTTATTCTCTAAATCTCTTCAATGTAGTCCTTTATTCAACCTCTACTGTGACTCCTTCATCTACTGTATCACAAGATATGAAAAATTGCAGTAGTCTTTCTGATTTTTTTAATCAGTTTTATGAATCTGCTAACATTTCATTTGGAATCATATCCTGTGATATGGTTTCTAGATTTTATCCATTAAAGGTCTTCAATACAGTCCTCTGTATTTCATCTCTATTTTGGCTGCCACATCTGCTCTATCACAGCAGACTTTTATGTGATAACACAAGTTTGGTCAGACGTGTTGATGTCTATTCAGAACATCAAAATAGGTTATAGTTTTTTTTTTCCTTGGAATATTATTGGGAAAATTTATTGGGCACTTCCCCTCATTTCGAGAATGGTACTTAAGGTGGTACCTAATGTAAACCAGATTTTGTAGAAAACGTGCTCATTTAAAAACTCAACATATCACTTACAGGAATTGAACTTGAGTGGGTGAAAACACCCCTCAACACAAACCGTTCAAGCTATATTCAATTAACAAAACAGGTTATAGTCCTATATTAACATGTTATTATAAATATTATGGTATTGAAGTTATAACTTCACTGTATTTATTTATTATAGGTGAGGAGACCATTTTGTTAAGAAGTCTCACAATACTATTGTTGATTGTTTCAGTCTTGACTTGAACTCGAGGTAAATTTAATACATTTCATGATTTCCCAATGAGAAGCTGTAATTTTCAAATTTGAAGGATTCTTTGACTGACCAATATTGTATTTGGTGATGGTTTTTAGCTGCTACATTATTAACTTATGTGCATATATGAAATGGTGTTGTGGTCTGAGCTATTCTGTTATAACTTTGAATTATTGATTACTATTTAATTTTTAATGAGTAAATGGCTGGGATGCTAAAATTGTCTGGACTCTGTATTGATCTTAGGTCTTTACCAAGGTGGAGCGTGGAAGGTTCATGTGGAATTACCAGCTGATTATCCATACGCATCACCATCAATTGGTTTTGTGAATAAGATCTACCATCCCAATGTTGATGAGGCGTACGTACCCATTCCAAACTAGCAAAATATTTTGGGATTTTGTTACTTTACATAGCTAATTCAATTTAATGTAGTCATCAATTTCAACTGTTTTGGTTTAGGTTTGTTCTTTGGATTTTTTGGGGGTCACATATTGAAGAAGGGGTTCTACCGGGATTTTGCAAAGGACCTTTTCCAAATTGTGCTAGGATTTTGGCTGGGCATGAGTTTCCACTACTCTGTTCTTGTTGCGCTCCCACTTATTGTTTCTCCAATTTGGCTTCCCCGCTTCCCCTGTTTCACTATTAGAAGAAAGTCAAGATCGGTTAATTCTGCCTCGGACAGACTCCTGCCACAAGGGACATTCCCATCAATAGCCAAATGCAGAGGATATCCCCACCCCATTTCTCTGTCCTCGGTATGCAGGGCATGCTTCCTCATGAAACTCTGGTTTGTAGTGCATGCAGTGTATGAAGCTGGTTGGACACTAACTATATAATCTAACTGCATAAGAGAAAGTGTTACACTTGGCCAGCCTACTTTTGTGTTGCTATCTGAGATACATGAAAGGGTTATCTATACTCTATGCACGAAAGTAATAATATTTTAGCAAACATAAATTTTTGTAGACTATCCAATCAAAACTTAAAATTTTAACGAGAATGAAAACTGATTGTGCCGAGTCACCCTAAATTGTTCCATTTGAGTTATTTTACTAACTGGGCTTCATTTTCTTGGGACTTCAGGTCTGGCTCCGTTTGTCTGGACGTTCTTAATCAGACTTGGAGTCCAATCTACGGTAAGGGAAAAAGGAATAAAATCTAACCACGCAACTTTTCTTGATTACTTCAAGAGTCGAGTGCGTTTCTGTGATTTCTAAGAAATAAGTCTGTTTTGTTTTTTCATCTTGGTTTACAGCAATCCTCTATCCTCAATCTTTTAGTCAATTTATTGCTTCTTGTATTGATATTGCAGATCTCGTGAATGTATTCGAATTCTTTCTTCCTCAACTTCTATTACATCCTAATCCAGAGGATCCTTTGAATGAGGAGGCAGGGGCCTTAATGACGCAGGACAGAGATGCTTATGACCAGAAGGTGAAAGGTGACTTCATCAATGCTTTGCCTAATTTGCATTAGAAATTTGCTCCAACAAATTTGCTGATTCACTTTATGTATTTATCCTCTTTGCCTGAATTATTTGTACATCGTATCCAAAGATTTCTTCGGGAACATTCTTCTGGGTGTGTTTACTGAGTTAGCAGACAGCTATTTTTCCATTCCCTTAAATTGAAAGCTTTAGATACAGAGGACATGTATAGTTTTATTTGGTTGTACTAGTGCAGTAAAAACTAAACCCTCTATTATCTCAATCACTACAAGATTGATAGACTTTTGGGTGAAAATGTATGCTAATTATGTTTTAATATATAATCCTTGGCCTATTCTTATCATTCGTTTCTTTTGTACTGTGTTTTAGAATATTGTATTCGGTATGCGAAGGCAGAAGATTTGGGAGGGAAACAGGAAGAAGAAAATGGCGAAGACATTAGTGACAATGAATCTGCCTCTAGTGACGAGGAAACGGCTGGCCCTGCAAACCCGTGTCATTCTATATCCAGCCCTAGTTTGTAAAACCCCAAGTTACAAATGACTGTTTTTTAGAACTGTTACAACTTTAACTAGTTGTTTTCTTTTTCGAAATTTTCAACAGTTTTGGACATTGGTTTAAATTGCTTAGTTTTCAAACTCAAGTCTGCATGGCATAATAAGATGTTTACATCATTATCTTGATAATAGTAAATCCCTGTTTACGGAGGTATACATACCCTATCTCCTTTGGATTTGAACTTGTGATTTTTTAGGAGGAAACACATGTTCTTAACCATTAGACCCACTTAGACTGTATTTTATAAAACTAAAATCATGATATAAATATATTTTATGGATATTAAAACTAAGTCATATCAATTAGAAAATGAATTTGAGTGAAAACTAAGTCATATCAATTATTGGAAGAAAATGAATCCCAGTTAATTCTATTTGGTTTCATTAATGATTGTTTTTTTATCTACTTACATCATCAACTTGAGATGGTTTAAGTACTAAAAGATTTACATATCAATTATTTTTTTATCTCTCTTAGTGTTTAATACACCCTGAGTGGGCCTAATGGTTAAGAACATGTGTTTCCTCTTAAGAGGTCACAAGTTCAAATCCAGAAGGGAGTAGTGTACGTTCAAATAAATGCAAAGATGCACCGATAAATTAGAACCATATTCACATAACTTTTATAAAAAGAGGACATTTTCATACAACCTCTCCATGCTTACTATTTTGTATGTTTGTATATCAATTAATGCATGTCTACCACAAGCTCAATCCTTGCATATGACATGCCAACAGATGACAAGGCCACTAGGAAATAGTGTTAACACATGGTAAATGGACTTGAACTAGCCATCCAACTCTAATTTCAAAATTTGTATGTAATAAGTGAGGATACAGACAACTTCCTTTTTTTCACAAGTAAAAAGTTTTATATAATTTTCAAAATATTTCTATGTTACCTTATAGTAAAGCTATTTTTAAACTTTTCTATCAACCTATGATAAACAAAGTTCCATAAGTTTTTGAAAATGGTATAAGAGTGTGCAAAACCTCCCAACCTCCATATTATTATCATGATCTTTCTTGAGATATCAAGGATAACCTAGGGTCATTACATTGTACAATATATCATTAACTACAATGTGAAAACAAGTTCAACTTCAAAAGAGAAATATGTAATATCTTTTAGAAGAAGGAAACCAATGCTCAAGATTCATTTGATGCAAAAAACTATCATATGAATTATGGGAGATGAAGTAGCCTACTTGGTTGGAGTAGTATTTCATATATTGTCCTTTGCTTTCATGGGACTAGTGCTTATCAATCTATGGGCTAATGTAGTCCTTAAATATTGCATGAAGGAACTAATGTGTCACAATTCAACTAATTTGGGATGAAAGAACTTGTTGATATGTTCCATCATTTGAGTATATAATTAACGTAAAGGGAACTAATTTGACGCAATTAAACCTTAAGTGTTTGTTGGAAATTAATGTGTGGAAACTTAATCTTGGAGAGCTAGGGGTGCTACTTATCAAAAAAAATTGAAGGTGTTGTCATATTAGATTAAACTATGATTACATTTCAACAACTAGTTTATTGGATGAAGGAAATAAAACATAATTATAATAGCAAGGAAAGTAAGAGGGAGAATCTCTCATGTTGCTTTACTCCTAAATGAAAACAAATTTCTTTAATAGGCCTTCAAATCAAAATGATAGAAAGAGGTTTTCTACACAATTAACAACAAAATTGAAGAGCGTATACATAAACATACAAAAAAGTAGATCAATCTCACTTCTTCATTAGTCTTCCAGAATATCCAAGCTCTACATCAATAATCTCCAATCTTGCTAATCTCATATCACTTCTCTCTTTCACAATCCTCTAATTGCAAACTACCCAATTACAAATGAAATGGAGAGAAACTTCTCTTTATATAGAGTGAGTTAAATCTCTCATACGATAAAATATATTATCTTTCAACTAACTCCATGACAAGTCAAACAATTTTATAATAATGGAGTAGTTAGATCTCTCCATAATCGATGCTTGACCATGTTACAACATGTGGAAAATAGCCTCTCAAAGGAAATTCACAATTATCCAAAAATAGTAAGAGTATGCACCAAATAATGCTCATGAAGGGGATGCACCACTGAATATATGCATTAAACCAAGTAAAATGCCAAGTATCCACATGAAATGCACATTCCAATAATGTGCATGCATGCAACCACTCCACATGTGTGAATTCCAAGGTAACCAACTCCATGGATGAATGTGTTAGATGCCAAGTGGATGGAGTGCTCCACAAGAAAGATATGGTCAAAACCCCAAACATCAAGTAGATTATCTCTCCACAAGTGCACCCTCCAAGAGAATCCAAAAATAGTAAGAAGAAAGATTCCACAAGTGTTCCTTCTAAGAATAATATCCAAAATAGAAAAGAGACAAAGTACAAGAGCATGATAAGCCTCAAGTGTGACTCTCCTCATGTGCCACCTATCTCCCATTAACAACCTCTATAGCCACCCCAAATAAAATAATATCAAGTCAAGAAGGTGAGGGTGCTCTCTAATGAAGGCCAAAGATGCCAAGTGTGATATGAAAATAGAAGGCTGACTTGTTATGCTATGCAAGCACCCTCTACTTCATTAAAATAAACTTTATAGGACCTTTCTTCATGTGTTAAAATATGCAAGATAAACTTATGTGTTAAGTTCATGTATCTTCTTGTAAATGCTTATGTGTGAGGAAATGTTCTTTTAGATGGTTAAATATGTACTTGAAATAAATACACAGCAACACAACTTGCAACAAATAAACCATCAAACTCACAACAAGAACAACATGATAAAGGAATTCACCCCCCTCCGGGCTACATCTCCTTGAGCCTCCATCAATGGACTTGGCTCTCTGAGATTAATTTGTCAAAAGTTCTTTTACAAGCTGCTGCTCAACTCCAATGGAAAAAAAAACTATACCATTGAGATCAGAACACATAAAAACCCCAAAAATGACTAATAAAACTCTGAAAACGGATCATGGCTCATCCGGGCATGACCTCTTCTACATGGTGCCATAAGCTTCCCTGAGCTTCTCTTTGGAAAAAACACCTGTAAAAGTCCTCAACAGCCTATGAAAACTATCCCAATGTGTTCAAAGCATATCAATTAGCCAAAAATGATTATTCAATCACAAAAAACAAACATAGGCTCACCAAACCATGTTCTCGATCAATGAGGGCTTCAAGCTCCCTGGAGCTTGTTGAAACTTCAATGGTGAAAAACTTGCAGAAGAAGTCTTCAAATGGCCTTGATAACAGCACCAATGGATCCAGGATGTCCAAAAACCCCTAGCTGGGCTTTTACGGCACCTCAATCGGCCAAAAGATGAAGAAGTTAGGTCCTCCTCCATTTTCCTCCTTCAACCTTGCTGGAACTGGTTCGCCAAAATGCACCCTTGGTGAATGAACCTAGCACACATGCCATTTAAGGCGTAAAAACTCGACACCGGGCGCAACCGTGCCAACGGTGCAAACCGTAGGACGGTTAGGGCACCTCCAGCCCCTAACCGCCTAGCACCTAGGCATATGAGTCATAATACGACCTTGCGCATTAAGAAAAAGGGCTAAATGGACTTAAGCCCCCCGTGCTCCAGTTGTGGTCACATGGCGCTACAATAAAACCGTGGATTTGAAAACATAAAATCCGCACGCACCTTGCAACAAAGGTTATGGTCATATACATTATAAATGTGATCGGGGGCTGGGGCTAAGCCCCAACCCGGACCCCCGCTCCAACGGTCATATAAAATAAATTTAAATATATTGCTTTACACATATTAAACAAGCAATAATGTGTGGTGCATTGGTAACGTGGACTTTGTTAAAACTTTCACAATGGGAGGAGGTCCAGGGTTCGACTCCCGTGGACTCATGTAAAATTTTAATAAACAAACCATATAGACCAATACCGGGGTGCCATGTGGCACCACACCATTTGCTGAAAATGATGCCACGTGTCACAACACGATTCGCCCAACTGTCAACCAACCAAAAACTGCCACGTCACATAGGACACGTCAGCAGGTACGGTCAAGCCACATTAGCGTACGGTCTCTGCCACGTCAGCATTCGTACGGACTGTACGGACTGCATAGTCAACGTCCTTTTTTTGCCTGTTTGACTTTCCGAACAGATCACAATATCTCTCGCTCCCGACGTCCGTTTGAGATGAAACGAATTGCGTTGGGTTCGTGACGATGAGGGCTACGCTCATGTCCGATTTGAGGCAATTCCGAGAACGTTGATTTTTGAGCTAAAATTTGACCCCTGGTCCAGATTTTGATCACACCTTCCCACTGAAAGGCTTTTGGACCCACAAAAGCTTATGATTATCTGTCTTCTTTCAAGTTATATCAACTGATTCTACTTGAAAAGTCTTTTCGACAATCACCTGAATACTTTGACATGCCATGGACTGCAATTGGCTATGTCCCTCAACCACTGTTCTCTGGCTGCTGCTGACCCACTGTTCTCTCTGTGCTTGGAAGAATGCCAACCTTCTCACTGAGAATCAAGTCCCTCTTTCGAACTCTTTAACGTCAACAAAATCAGCTCTCCAATGGCTGCAAAAACTTTCCTGCGACATCTTGTCACAAGCGAAGAAAACCATCAATCTTGAAAACAAATTATACAAGACTGAAAAATGATGCCAACACAATCTTTTGTTTTTCAAACAAACTGTCGCATCCTGTACTTCATCAAAGTACATGGTGTTTTCCTGCATCTCGGTGTACTCAAAATCAACTTCCAAGTCAATAAACACCATCGACTAAACACAAGTCGAACAACACGATCGACACAACATAGTCGTCAGAAAATCATCAACACCGGTCGAAAAACATGATACACAATCATGTTACAATCATGAATCATTCATGAAGAACCACCACCAGGTTCACTGCTTACACATACATAAAAACAAATGCATGTGCATGACTCTTCAACTCTCCTTTCAGTACAAACATAAGTACATAACCCCGAAACATGTGGGTACATAAGAGTTGAAATGAAAAAGATAAATGGCTGTAACAAGTGAACATCATATTCATCTTTTACATCCTTCTGGCGAATTTATACAACAACAAAAAATGCCTTCAAAATGAATTGCATTCACATGCAACTTGCATCATGCAAGTTGTGATATACTGCTGCAACTTATCATGCTTCCCATAAATGCACACATAACGCTAAAAAGTGCATTTACAATAGAAAATGCAAGCTTTACTTACTCAAGAAATCCAACCATTTCTTACCAAGCCAACTCAACGGTGACTTTTTCTGCTGAACATCGTCTTCTTGTGAATCATCTTGACTCACATCGATAATGGAATCTCCTCTTCCATTCTTGCCAATCTCTTTATCCAACTGCTTCTTGTGTTGTGGATGAGTGGTTGGATGCAACGTCCAACATTGGTCAATGAGATGACCCCACTTCTGACAATGAGTGCAAATCTTTTGCATCCTCTTTTCACGTTGTCTTTGCTTGGACAATTTCCTGAAAGCAGTTAATCTTTTCCAACATTTTGAAACATGATGGTTATACAAACCACAATATGTACATGGATTCTTTCTTCCATTTTTACATATAAATTTATCATGCTTAACATAATCAAATGCAATTGAATGATAAGCAAAATTATACCTTGAACATTCACCTTTATCGCCTCTTTGAGGAGGTGAATCTGAAGAGTTACAAGCTCTCATTTGAAGACCATCAACAGTGTTCTTGTCCTCATCGCTGTCACAACTTTCTTGTTTCACATATTTGCATTCATCTTGAACACAAGCCTTGCATGCTGAAGGGATTGAACTTTCAACAAAAGTTCTTGAACTTTCACCTTTAAAGCCTTCTTGAGGAGGTGAACTTGAAACAAAGTTTGTTCTTGGAACTTTTTCCCTTGTCTCTTCGACTTTGGAATTTGCTCCATCAATTCGTTCATATCCAAGACCACAGTACTTGGGTCTTTCTTCAACAACAATAGGCTCAACAATGCCTTGTGCATGCTTGCCTAACCCTTTACCTTCATAGCCCATTTTTAACAACAACCTGGACCCTATTCCTCTTGTGTGATTTCAAAACCACCAAAACATTCATCTTGAGAGGAATTAGAAGATAAACTAACATTGCATACCTCATGTTCATGCATGTACTTGGTAAGGGTTTCCTCTGCCTCATGGAGTTGAATCTCCATCTCATGCAACCTTTCAAGAAGATGGTCTTTCTCCTTCTTCATGGCCATCAACTGCTCTTCAAGGGAAATGTTCATATTTCTGTCTTCACACATCTCTTTCATCAAATCTCTCATAGTTAGAATCTCTTCTTTGTTAAATAATTTAGATAATGAAAATGTATGAGAACTATCAATGCTTGAAGCTTCCTCCATCCTTGGAAGATATCCAACTTCAACACAAAACTTGCACAAAAACCAATAGCTAAATCTCAAGCTATCAATGGCAAACACATGAGCAAAACAAACTATGCTCTGATACCACCTGATTTGAAAATAGAAGGCTGACTTGTTATGCTATGAAATCACCCTCTACTTCATTAAAATAAACTTTACAGGACCTTGCTTCATGTGTTAAAATATGCAAGATAAACTTATGTGTTAAGTTCATGTATCTTCTTGTAAATGCTTATGTGTGAGGAAATGTTCTTTTAGATGGTTAAATATGTACTTGAAATAAATACACAACAACACAACTTGCAACAAATAAACCATCAAACTCACAACAAGAACAACATGATAAAGGAGTTCACCCCCCTCTGGGCTACATCTCCTTGAGCCTCCATCAATGGACTTGGCTCTCTGAGATTAATTTGTCAAAAGTTCTTTTACAAGTTGCTTCTCAACTCCAATGGAAAAACAAACTGTACCATTGAGATCAGAACACATAAAAACCCCAAAAATGACTAATAAAACTCTGAAAATGTATCATGGCTCATCCGGGCATGACCTCTTCTACATGTGGCCATAAGCTTCCCTGAGCTTCTCTTTGGAAAAAACACCTGTAATAGTCCTCAACAGCCTCTGAAACCTGTCCCAATGTGTTCAGAGCATATCAATTAGTCAAAAATGATTATTCAATCACAGAAAACAAACATAGGCTCACCAAACCATGTTCTCGATCAATGAGGGCTTCAAGCTCCCTGGAGCTTGCTGAAACTTCAATGGTGAAAAACTTGCAGAAGAAGTCTTCAAATGGCCTTGATAACAACACCAATGGATCCAGGACGTCCAAAAACCCCTAGCTGGGCTTTTACGACACCTCAATCGGCCAAAAGATGAAGAAGTTAGGTCCTCCTCCATTTTCCTCCTTCAACCTTGCTGGAACTGGTTCGCCAAAATGCACCCTTGGTGAATGAACCTAACACACACGCCATTTAAGGCGTAAAAACCCGGCACCGGGTGCAACCGCGCCAACGGTGAAAACCGTAGGACGGTTAGGGAACCTCCAACCCCTAACTGCCTAGCACCTGGGCATATGAGTCATAATACGACCTTGCGCATTAAGAAAAAGGGCTAAATGGACTTAAGCCCCCCGCGCTCCAGTTGTGGTCACATGGCGCTACAATAAAACCGTGGATTTGAAAACATAAAATCTGCGCGCACCTTGCAACAAAGGTTATGGTCGTATACATTATAAATGTGACCGGGGGCTGGGGCTAAGCCCCAACCCGGACCCCCGCTCCAACGGTCATATAAAATAAATTTAAATATATTGCTTTACACATATTAAACAAGCAATAATGTGTGGCGCATTGGTAACGTGGAATTTGTTAAAACTTTCACAATGGGAGGAGGTCCAGGGTTTGACTCCCGTGGACTCATGTAAAATTTTAATAAACAAACCATATAGACCAATACCGGGGTGCCACGTGGCAGCCCATGACTGGGCCACGTGGCACCACACCATTTGCCGAAAATGATGCCACGTGTCACAACACGATTCGCCCAACTGTCAACCAACCAAAAACTGCCACGTCACATATGCCACGTCAGCAGGTACGGTCAAGCCACATCAGCGTACGGTCTCTGCCACGTCAGCATCCGTACGGACTGTACGGACTGCACAGTCAGCGTCCTTTTTTTTTGCTTGTTTGACTTTCCGAACAGATCGTGATATCTCTCGCTCCCGACGTCCGTTTGAGATGAAATGAATTGCGTTGGGTTCGTGACGACGAGGGCTACGCTCACGTCCGATTTGAGGAAATTCCGAGAACGTTGAGTTTTGAGCTAAAATTTGACCCCTGGTCCAGATTTTGATCAAAGTGCTGCCGAAATATATATAAAATAAAGATGAGTGAGCATCCAAGAGAGGTGCACCCTAGAAGTTGTGCCATGTAACTACCTCAACCACCCAACAAATCATAAAATATTCTCCATGTGAAGTGTGCCCTAGGAGAAAGTGTCAAGGCGATTAAAAATCATCAATAGAATACTCATCCATATGCCATGTCATAAAAGTGTCCAACTAACCCAAGAGAGTGTGCCAACCTATCAATAAATTATTACATGCCTTGAAAATTGTGCCCAAAAAAGGGGGGTGTACAACTAGAAAGCTCCAAATAGCCACTCCATGTGTGAAAAGGAAGCATATAAAGTAGGGTTTCCATGGTATTAACCTTAATTTGAATAGATTAGATTAATTTATCATTTTGAGATTTTTCTGGTGAGGAATTTTAGAGAGATTTTCCAGATTGTCCATAGTAAGAGCCATTGTAATCGACGTTTCAAATATGTAATTGGATTCATCTTTGGGACTTAATTATCAAAGACGAGCTGCATATATTCCTAATAAACACATGATGCGAGATATAATTTTGAGCTAAATGTGTCGGCTGAGATGAGAAACCATAAAAGGAACCCTAAAAAGAACCCTAAAGGTTAAATAGATAATAATAATTAATAAACTAAATTATAATTACAATGTCTAAATTAATAAATGTAACACCCTTGTTTCTCCCACTTTGTAATTATAAGTGTTATTATGGAAAAACAATAAGCCAACTCGTGGGTGATCAAGGATAGACAATGGGCCTTGATAGATTTTGTAATATATATATATATATATGTGTGTGTGTGTGTGTGTGTGTGTGTGTGTGTGTGTGTGTGTGTGTGTGTGGTTTCTAATAAAATAGAGAATATTGAGCTACTGTTGAAGGTATGACCTTCACAGGTTACGATGTCATGAGAGGAGTGGGCGAGAGGGAGACCATCACTGTTTTGAATGAATCTGCCAGGGAGTATCCTGCGTAATTAAAATGATATGGATCTGAATTGTCCTCCACCCTAGAAACTGAATATCAGTCAAGATAGTAGTTGGTATAGTTCCCTAAGGAGTTAAGAACAAATGGGAAATTACCTTCAGGACGTTTTTGGCATGATCCACGAGGTCCTGAGGGAAGAAGACGAGAAGAAACAGGGGAGGGAAAGGGCATAAAGACTTACCAGAGAAAAAACTTGTGGAACTCCTCTCATGACATTGTATCCTAGCTCTGGGGTGGCTGGTTGTAGTGGATTTTAATGCAACCTTGCCTACGGTTGGGTGGAGAGCAGTTCTCTCTACAAATTTTGGCATATCTCAATTTTCTGTCAATAAGTGTCTCGTCCACCTTTGTGTATTGACATGATTATGTGTATGGTTTAATGAACAATATAATATATAGATGTAACCATTTGTTTTGCAAATCAAATTTTGTATTTTGGAGACACCAGAAATTGTGCATAATGTTTAATTCGTGAAGAGTTTTACATTCTTGCTTGCGAATACTTCCTCTCTTGTGAGATTTATTTACGAATGTATGCCTGTGAATAAAGTTGTGTGTTTGGTACATAGGAAAGGATACAAATATTTATGATTGTTATGCACACATATAATTCAAGGTCTCTTTACTAACCCGAGGGGAGAGGTGCCCCTACTCACTGTGTGTATCGTTGTAATCCTATGGAATATGCATGTACTCTCATGCACACACACACACACACACACACACACATACCATGTGTGCCATGGGGTTGGAATGCCTGACCCCAACCAGTCTTTTCAAAGAATAGGGTACTGTGAAGAAGTTTGGAGGAAACCATGGAGTACCTTGGTCAAGTGTGAGCATCCTAGAGGCTCAATAGGATTTTATAAGGACTCAAAGAAAAACATTCACAATATGGCTAAGTTCAGGCGTGGACTATTAATTCAATGTATAAGCCTTAATTCGCTTCAGTCGTTGATTGGGATGAAAGGGAAAGATCTTGACCCTCCATCGGCACTGAGCAGAAAGCCATACTCTAAAATCAACAAGGGTCGTTTATTTGTCGAGGAGTGATCATTGATGATACGATACCGTTGGGTCCGTGGAGGATAACAAGGTCGAAACCTCTTGGTTAGAATGACCTTGGAATTTGAGGGACGATCTAGACCGTCCATCAGGGTGAGGCCACGATGAAACTCCATCGTAGATCTTGGTGAATCTTGTGGAATGGGACTAAGGGAAAAAAGGGTGATGTCATCATGACGTACCTTGCTGACTAGTATCACCACTGTACCCAAAAAGGGTACATGCTAATGGGTGATTGAAGGACGGTGCAAGGGATAATCCTTGTCGAATCACCACCGAGTCAGGTGTCATCGAACTAGAATCATCAAATCCACGAAATGAAGACCCTATGTGAGTACCAAACGTCCTGACAAGAGAAGGCCATGTGTCACCCTAAGAAGGTGCTGTCACACAGTTTTGGCATAATTAGACAAGGGCTCGTAGGGAATATGGATGCTACATGTCAGTAGAAGGTGGAAGAGGAAAAATGACTAAGTGTTGAGACTCCTCAAACTCATGAAAGTTAGGGTCGTAGGATTTTACCTCTGCGAGTCCGTGAAGAGGAAAAATGACTAAGTCTCGAGACTCCCTAGACTCATGAAAGTTGGGGTCATAGAATTTTACCTCCACGAGTCCGCGAAGATGAGAAAATGGCTAAGTGTCGATATTTTATGGGCATACTTATGAAAGGAAAATTATAAAGATATGTAGTCGAGAGTCTGTGAGTCCGTAAATCTGCGAATAAAAGGGTGTTGTCGTAAAAAATTCCTTGAATAAGCAAAGAACGTTGGAGATGTGAATGGAAGAAAGTAAGATAAGTTAGTTAAACCAAGAAAAATTGGACACCCCACCCCTTAGAAGCCTTAATGGGTCGGGTCTGTTACAAAGTGGAATCAGAGCAGCCAAAGACACTTGGCCTGCTTGGGCTCATGAAGGAGTTGAATAATTTCTATTAGAAAATTATAAAGGGAAGGGTATACTACCCTACCCTATTTAAAAGGACGTACTAATACTAGTCGGGTGACCAAGTACTTAGGCCTTTGACTGCGTTACCCTTTGTTGACCAAAAGGTAATTTCTTTAGGATACAACAGGAGGTTGAGGGGTGATAATAACACCACCCATAATAATGTAACTATGGCCTTAGTGACCACCACGTGTTCATCTTAGTTAACTCACGTGTGACTTGTGTGGGAACTTCTCGTGAGAACCACCGACCCTTTAACGTAAGTCATGACCACTTTTCACATTGTATAAATATGTGGACCGTTGATCTAACTGTAATCAACAATCATTATTTAAAGACTCGCCTACCCAAATTTTGACCACGGAAACCCCAACCAACGATGGATATTAGCAGACATTTGATCATATGGTTCTTGAGTCCCCATTTTACCCAGTATGTGGAAGCCCAATAGAATTCATTGTGCAAGGATTAACCTTAGAATATCGAGAATAATAACCGGATAAATAATTAATCATGGGGATTTATCAAAAACCTTCTTATGGGAGAGAAGAAAATGATTATATGTTGTTTTTGTGAAACTAAATAGGGACTGTATACTACAGTAAAACACTAGATTTCTACATCATAATATCAGTATACAAACATACCATGTATTTTTTTTTAAGATAATGGACAAGTCAACTAACAAAGGATTGTTGATTCTCAACACTTAACTAGTTCGAGATTTTCCAGACAAGCTCTAAGAACAGTGATGGTGACACACCATGAATGGGGGGAGAGTTACCATAACAAAGAGGAAGAATCCAATGAAACAAGAACGATAGAAACCCCTCAAAACTTAGCTGAGACTGTTAGAAGTCTCAAGGCATAGTTGCAAAGCTTTAAGGATGATAATGATCGACTAATGAATAATCGAGAAAAAAAGACCGAGATAAATGCAATCTTTCTGCAAAGTCTATCAGAACTACAACAACAATTGCAACATGGGCCAACTGCCAACAACATGGGAAAATACCAGCCTGAAAAAACCCAGAGTTTACTTGAAATGTAGAGGCATGGACCTAAAATCAACAATGCAAGAAGCAACCCTCTTAACAAGGCTCGTCATGGAAACAAGACGCATACCAAAACCAAAAATTCATCTAAGGATATCTCTAGTGAAGGAATAGAAAGATCCATAGAATTTTCCAGCAGTAAGAGCAGTTCCCATTCCCATAAGAAGGGGAAGAAAAGGAAGTACTTCAAGAGAAGGGACCCTAAGGAATTTAAGAAATCCAAGCCACCTACTTTTGATTGGGAAATAAAAAAAGAGGAAGAGGCAAAAGCGTGGATATTGGGCCTGAAGAAGTATTTCAGAGTTCATAACTACTCTGAGAACTTGAAAGGTCAAATAACTATATTAAATTTTAATGGAAAGGCCTCTATCTGGTGGGAAGACCTTAGGAATGTAAAAGGATTTCGGGAGAAGGGGTTGTCCTGGAATACGTTTGAGAAATACTTCAAGAAGAAGTACCTTTCTTAGAAGTACTATGATGAAAGGATGAAGGAATTCTATGAGCTCAAATTAGGACAATTCTCTATATATGAATACATCAACAAATTTATGGAACTGATGAGGTATGTACCCTACATAAAGGATGAAAAGGTAAATATGCAACGATTTATTAGTGGGGTTCCTCAATCCTTCCGAAACATGATTGAATTTGATGAACCTAAAACCCTGGATGACGCCATTCAGAAGGATAGATACCGTTATGAGCAACTCAACCACAAAGTAGAACCCCGTAAGGAATGGAAGAAGAAAAATAAAATGGGATTCAAGAAGATGGGAGTTAAACCTTCTAGGTTCAACAATTTTGGTAATAATCCCAGGATGGGCTTCCTTACCAAAAGTGTGAATTAACAAAACTTCCCATATCAAGATGTAGATAATACTATTGGATCAGCCTTGAGTAGGACTGAAAGCACAAAGAAGGAACTGTTGAAATGTTGGGGTTGTGGAGAAGAACACATACTGAGAGAATTTCCTCATAGGAAGACAAACAAAAAGGTAGTTTACAATGTCCAATAGGCTACCACAGTCGATGATGTGGTAAAAAACATACCAAAAATCCATGTAGCTTTGGACAATAGACAAGAAGATCGCCAAGCCTCGGTGGTGGAAATGGAAGGTATGGTCACCAACCATCTTATTTCTATTATGATTGAACCTGGTTCTAATATGAGCTATATTTCTCCTCAAATTGTTGATAAGCGTCAATTACAACAAACAAAACACACAAAGCCATGGTTGGTACAACTGGCCAAGGGAGCAAAAAGAAGGGTAGTAAGGGTCATAACAACATTCCCAATCATTGTGAATGAGTTTTCCACCCAATCCACCTTAAACATCCTTCCTCTAGGATCATACGACTTGTTGATCGGTATGGATTGGTTGGCTGCCCATAAAGATAAATTGGACTGTTATAACATTACCTTAGAATGTGAAGATGACAAAGGGGAGAGAAGAAATTTATAGGGAATTCAAAAACCTATCTTAGTAAGAAAGATATCATCCCTCCAAATGAAGAAATATTGTAGGAAGGGGTTCCCTTTGTATGAAATACATGTATTAGATTCCTTTAAGAACCAAAAACCAAGACTAGAAGAGCACCCTATACTGAAATATTTTAGAGATGTGTTTCCAGAAGAGGTACCAGGGTTACCTCCCAAGAGAGATATTGATTTCTCAATAGAACTTGTACCTGGATCATTGCTAATGTCTAGATCACCCTATATGATGAGTATCCCATATTTAGTTGAGCTCAAATTGCAACTGAGGGAAATGTTAGACAAGGGGTACATTCGACCTAGTGTGTCTCCCTGGGGAGCACCAACCTTATTTGTAAAGAAGAAGGATGGCACACTCAAATTGTGCATAGACTATAGGAAACCCAATAGAATGAAAATTAAGAATAAGTACCCCCTGCCCAATATTGATGGATTATTTGACCAATTAAGAGGTGCCACCATCTTTTCCAAGATTGATCCGAGATCCATATATCATCAAGTTCGAATCAAGGATGAGGAAATCTATAAAACCATCTTTAGGACAAGGTATGAACACTATGAATTTGTGGTGGTGCCATTTGGTCTCACCAACGCATCGACCACTTTCAGGTGTTTGATGAGCAATGTACTCAACAAGTTCTTGATAGATTTGTATTAGTTTTTATTGATGATACCCTAGTTTACTCAAGGAGTAAGCAAGAGCATGAAGAACACCTAAAGTTAGTACTCCAAGTAATAAGAGAGCACAAGCTCTATTCTAAGCTTAGCAAGTGTGGCTTCTTTCAAAGGAAAATCCATTATTTAGGCCATGTTATCTCTAAGGAAGGAATAAAAATTGACCCTAATAAGATCAAAGCCATTATAGATTGGCCCACACCCAGGGATGTGACTGACATTAGATCCTTCATGGGGTTAGAAGGATACTATAAGATATTCATAAAATGATTTTCTAAGATTTGTCACCCAATCACTTCACTATGAAGAAAGGGGGTGGATTTTATTTGGACAACAGAATGTGAGGGAATTTTCCAGCAGCTAAAACACCTCTTAACACATGCCCCTATACAATGAATACCTGGTGTGCATCGATGCCTGCAAAGAGGGACTCGAAGGAGTCCTCATGCAAGAGAGACATATAATATGTTATGAATCCAAAAAATTGAGTAAACATGAAATAAATTATGTAACCCATGACCTAGAACTAGCTTCCATAGTGCATGCTCTGAACATGTGGAGGAACTACCTCCTAGGTAGAAGGTTTGTCCTCATGACCGACCATAGTGGGATGAGGTATTTATTTGACCAACCCAAGCTAAATGTTAGGCAAGATAGGTGGATGGCTCTTATCAATGAATTTGAATTTAAAATCAAACACATCAAAGGAAACACAAAATGAGTGGTTGATTCCCTCAGTAGAAGTATGAATATAATTCATTTAGCATCCATGAGTAATTGTGAAACAAACCTCAAGGAAATATTTAAAAGTAATAGTAGGTAGATGAGTTCTTCAAAACCACGAAGATACACCTGGAGAAATATCTCAACGGATTGAAGTATGCAGATTACCAACTAACAAGTGATGACCTACTAACATACAAAGGGAGGTTGTATATCCCAACTTGTGACACCTTGAAAAAGTTCATATTGGATGAACTGCACAAAATACCATATGATGGTTACCTTGGTTATCATAAGATGATTACAACCCTTAGGAAACTGTTTTATTGGCCAAGAATGAAAAAGGACACATCTGATTATCTGGCTAAATGTCTAGAATGCCAACAGGTCAAGGTAGAACACCAACACCCAACAGGACAAGGTAGAACACCAACACCCAACATGACTGTTGCATCCCCTACCAATTCCATAATGGAAATGGGAAACCATTTCCATGGACTTCATCATCGGACTACCCAAAACGACCAAAAAAAATGGTGCCATCATGGTAGTTGTGGATAAATTGAGCAAGGCTTCCCACTTCATTCCAGTAAAATCCACTTGCAAGGCAATAGACATTGCCAGCATATTCATGAAAGAAATATTCATACTGCATGGGATGGACAAGGAAATTATATTTGATAGGGATGCCAAATTCACCTCGGAATTTTGGAAGTCCTTATTCACTGGTTGTGGAACACAACTGCTATTTAGTACAACCTACCACCCTTAAAATGATGGACAAACAAAGAGAGTGAACTAAATATTAGAATACATGTTAAGGATGCATGTAATGCATCAACCCATGAAATGGGAAGAGTATCTAACCTTGATAGAATTATCCTACTATAATGGATACCAAGAATCCTTGAAAATAGACCCTTTTTAGGACCTCTATGGTAGAAAATGCAATATTCCAATCGACTGGGATAATTCGGTAGACAGGGTTACCCTTGGGCCTGAAATGTTAATGGAACTAGAAAAACAAATGACCCAGATAAAGAGAAATATGAAGGTGGCCCAAGACCGACATAAAAGTTATGCAGATAACAAAAGAAGTCATAAAGATTTTAAAATAGGAGATCATGTGTATCTCCAAATCAAACCAAGGAGAATCTCCTTAAGAATGGGAGCGTGTGCTAAGCTAGCACTCGGATTTTGTGGCCCTTTTGAAATTTTGGACAGAGTGGGACCTGTAGCGTATAAATTAGCCTTCCCCCCCATAGTGAAGGCACATAATGTATTCCATGTTTCCTTATTAAAGATATATATACATGATTCTACTCACATAATTGACTGGTATGTGATACAGGTGGAGCTAGAGGGAGAGTTCCAACTAGAGCCATAATGTATCCTAAATAGGAGAGAGATCTCTCTTAGAAACATAGCAATTTCCCAGGTCAAGGTGCAATGAAAACATTTTGGTCATGATGAAGCGATTTGGGAAATGGAGGGTGCCATGAAACAAACATACCCTTTTTTGTTCACTACTGAATATGAATTTTTTTGTTAAATAGAACACCAAGGGTGGTGTTCCTTTAAGGGGGATGAGACTGTAACACCCTTGTTTCCCCCAATATGTAATTATAAGTGTTATTATAGAAAAACAATAAGCCAACCCATGGGTGATCAAGGATAAACAATGGACCTTGATAGATTTTGTAATTTTTCTATTTATATAAATATGTTTGGTTTTTAATAAAATAGAGAATGTTGAGCTACTGCTGAAGGGATGGCCTTCATAGGTTACGATGTCATGAGAGGAGTGGGCGAGAGGGAGGCCATCACTGTTTTGAATGAATCTTCCAGGCAGTACCCTGCGTAATTAAAATGATATGCATTCAAAATTTCCTCCACCCTAGAAACTGACTATCAGTCAAGATAGTAGTTGGAATAGTTCCCAAAGGAGTTAAGAATGGATGGGAAAGTACCTTCAGGAAGTTTTTGGCACGATCCATGAGGTCCTAAGGGAAGAATACGGGAAGAAAAGGGGTAGGGAAAGGGCAACAATACTCACCATATAAAAATATTCCGGAACTCCTCTCATGACATTGTATCCTGGCTTGAGGGTGGCTAGTTGTAGTGGAGTTTAACGCAACATTTCATACGGTTGGGTGGAGAGTGGTTCTCTCTACAAAAATACTCAACATATCTCAATTTTTTGTAGATAAGTGTTTCATCCACCTATGTGTATTGACATGATTATGTGTATGGTTAAATGAACAATATAATATTTAGATGTAACCATTTGGTCTGCAAATCAAATTTTGTATTCTGGAGACACCAGAAATTGCGCATAATGTTTAATTTCGTGAAGAGGTTTACATTGTTTCTTGCAAATACTTCATGTATTGTGAGAATTATTTATGAATGTATGACTGCAAATAAATTTGTGTGTTTTGTACATAAGAAAGGATACAAATCTTTATGATTGTTATGCACGCTTATAATTCAAGGTCTTTGTACTAACCTGAGGGGAGAGACGTCCCTACTTGCTGTGTGTATCACAATAATCCTATGTAATATGCATGTACTCTCATGCACACACACACACATAGACACACATAATGCTCGACCCCAACCAGTCTTTCAAAGAATACAGTACTGTGAAGAAGTCTGGAGGAAACTATGGAGTACCTTTGTCAAGAATGAGCATCCTTGAGGCTTAGTAGGACTCAAATAAATACATTCGTGATATGGTTAAGTTCATGCATGGACTATTAAGTCAGTGTATAAACCCTAATTCACTTAAGAAGAATCGTGGTCGTGGATTTGGCTCAATGAATAAATTCAGGCCCTTTGTTGGATGCGGTAAAGATGGGACCTCAGTCATTAATTGGGATGAAAGGGAAAGATCCTGAACCTCCATCGACGTTGAGCAAAAATCCATACTCCAAAATCAACAAGGGTCATTGATTTATTGGGGAGTGATCATGGATGATATGAGATTGTTGGGTCTCTAGAGGATAACGTGGTCGAAACCTCCTGGAAAAAATGACCTTGGAAGCCGAGGGATGATCTAGACCATCCATCAGAGTGAGGCCACAATGAAACTCCACCATAGATCTTGGTGAATCTCATTGGAATGGGACAAAGGAAAAAAAGGGCGATGTTGTCACAACGTACCCTATTGACTAGTATCACCACCATAATTAAAGATGCTACATGCTAATGGGTGATCATAGGAAGGGTCAAGGGATAATCCTTGTTGAATTTCCACCGATTCAGGTGTCATCAAACTAGAATCATTGGATCCATGAAATGAAGACCCTATGTGAGTACCACATGTCCCAGCGAGAGAACGCCATGTGTCACCCTAATTAGAAGGTGCCACGTGTCACACAATTTTGGAAGAATTATACAAGGGCCCACATGGAATATGGATGCCACGTGTCAATTCATACGTGTGCCATGTGCCACCTAATGTGCCATGCCACGTGTTAGTAGAATATGGAAGAGGAAAAATGACTAAGTGTTGAGACTCCTCATACTCATGAAAGTTAGGGTCGTAGGATTTTACTTCTGAGAGTCTACAAAGAGGAAAAATGAACAAGTGTTGAGACTCCTCAGACTCATGAAAGTTAGGGTCATAGGACTTTACCTCCGCGATTCTACAAAGAGGAAAAATGACTAAGTGTTGAGACTCCTCAGACTCATGAAAGTTAGGGTCATAGGATTTTACCTACGCGAGTCTGCGAAGAGGAAAAATGACTAAGTGTTGAGACTCCTTGGACTCATGAAAGTTGGGGTCGTAGAATTTTACCTTCGTGAATATGCAAATATGATAAAATGTCTAAGTGTCGAGATTTTACAGGAGGAATTGTGAAAGGAAAATCATAAAGATATGTAACCGAGAGTCTACGAGTTTCTGAATCCGCGAATAAAATGGTGTTGTCATCGAAAATTCCTTGAATAAGAAATGAACATTGGAGATGTGAATGGAAGAAAGTAAGATAAGTTATATAAACTAAGAAAAGTTGTACACCCCACTCCTTAGAATCCTTAAGGGTCTGTTCTGTTACAATAAACCCTATAAAACTTATTTAATTAGTCATGATAAAATATTATTAATAATAATATATATAAATAATAATAATAAAGGAGATAAATTATGATAAACCCCAAAAGGCTATTTAAATAGGTTATGCACAAATATTAAATAATATAATATGTAACATATCCTAAAGTATGCACTATCATGGTGAGTATTGTTTAGAATTATTCGGAAGAACCACAGTATTCATTATTGTATGTCGACATTTCAGATTCACAAAGATCCCCCTTAATGAAGCTATCCTAGTTTTCAAAAATGTAACAGACCCCGAAACAACAAAACTAGCCAAGGTATGTCTTCGTTCCACATTCTTCAGCTATCAAGGAGATTTTTATGAAGAGACTAGTGGCGTAGTGATGGGCTCTCCACTTTCTCCCATAGTTGCGAACCTTTACATGGAAAAATTTGAGAAGAAAGCCATAGATTCTTATCCCCTGAAACCACTAAGATGGAAACAATATGTTGATGATATTAATGTACTTTGGCCCCATGGGAAAGAAGAGCTAGATAAATTCTTCCATCATCTTAAAAATATATCCGAAGACATTAAATTCATAGTGGAACTCGAAGATAATGACAACATCCCATTCCTAGACATACTAATCAACAAGAAACAAGATGAGAAACTTGGACATTTAGTCTACAAAAAAAATACCCACACCGAAAACTACCTTCACGCCAGGTCCCATCATCACCCTAACAAAAAATTAGGAGTTCTTAACACCTTATCCACAAGAGCCATAAGAATTTCAGATAAAGAACACCTAGAACAAGAGAAAAATAATCTTGACAAAGTCTTCAAGAGCATAGGTTACAAAGAGAAAGAGATTAAGAATGCAATGAGGAAATCTCTAGAAAGAGAAAATAATAGACCTCAACAACGAAGAAACCAAACCCTGAGCCCCATTGCTTAGCTACCTTACATCCAAGGAGTTACTGATAAAATTGCTAAAATCTTAAACTAGAAAGATATTAAAACCTCATTCAGACCACTTGATACCATCAAATATAAAATGAGATCAGTAAAAGACAAAATTGACCAACCTAATTGCAAAGGATTTTACAAAATAGAGTGTTCATGTGGCAAATGCTACATTGGAGAAACATGTCGCTCTTTTCACACCAGGATTAAAGAGCATGGTGTTGACATTAAGAATGAACAAATTCGTACCTTAGCACTAGCCAAACACTCTATCACAACAAAGCATCATATACGCTTAGAAGACACCAAAATCTTAGCAAAAGAAGACCACCTCCTTAAACACCGAATTAGGGAAGCTATTGAAATAATTAAGAATCCCAATAACCTAAACATAGACAACGACTTGGAGGTGAGTGATAGTTGGATCCCGCACATTCGAGAAAGAAGACAATAAAGGTTTGATCCCTAGGACTTAAGAACCACACCACTCTCTAAGGTTCTAGGTCTTAACCTATTCTCTCCCCAGACTTTTAAAATTAGAATTAATCTTATTTAATAACTAAAAATAACTAAACTTACTTAATTAATACCAATAAATTAATTTCTTACCTTAATCTATTATAAATTGCATAAACACTATTAAATTAATTCTAATCTAATCCTAAACTAACATTATTAATATTAATATCATTACCTATTGAATTAAACCTAATTGCAACCTAAACTAGCATATAACCTTAAGAATAACATTCATATTAATTGAATTAACAAATTCCTCATAACTCACCACTTAAATATTAATTAACAATTATTTTATTATAGATATAATTTAATTTTAATTTTTTTTTAGCAAACCCTAGGGTTTCGCCTAGTCGACTTTAGGCCTCCTCCACTCCACNTGTAAACCCTAGGTTCTCACTTAGCCGAATTTATGTTCCTCCCCTCCACTTTTGTATTTATTATGGCTCCTCTCTTGGTTTTTTCCTTAGGCTTTTTTGTCCTGAAGATGGATCCTGTTGTGGATCTGAAAAGTTGACATACAATAATGAATACTGTGGTTCTTATGAATAATTCTGAACAAAACTGCCACCACATAAATCTTAACTTTCATGGTGAGTATTATTAAACTGGGGTTTTAATGTAAGATTATAGTGTGCAAATTAGAAACCTAGGTCTAAATCTATAGTTAAAGAAAGCTAATAATATTAAAAAATAATATATAAAATACTATGATATAAAGAGGACCTAAGGTATTGTTTAACCTAAGATTAATTTAACCATTGGATAGTTAAATCCACCTCAACATGCGTGCACAAAGGTTAAATCCAAAATATAACCACATTCCTCCTCCCACTTTGTCACCAACAAATTAAATCACCATGAACATGTGTACCAATGAGGGGTTCTCTTTAATAAAGTTTGTTCCATGTAAATAAAATATGTTCTCTCTATCAAAATACCTCCATGATAACAACAAAACATAAAGTCCAACCTAAAGTAAACCACCTCTGAGTGATGATTACATCAAAATTACCATCTAAACTTAGAAGAAGGTTAGATCACCATCAAATCATAATGTGATACCCTCTCTCTAACTTAGAATTAAGAAATAACATATCAATGAGGCTACTAACAACATGAAACACCTTCCCCAATAGGTGATAACTAGAAAATGTGACATTATAAAGTTAAATCACATAGGAATATCCCATAAAGGCAACACAAATCGTCCCACCATAGAAACATCATAAGATAAAGGGACATAACAAAAAATGCCGACCCATAAAACCATCAAGTGTGTTCCCTATCACACATCTATCATATAAGAACCATATAGACATCCCTTCTAGTGCCATCAAATAATGTCACTTAATTATGAAAAAGTCACTAAGAAAATTCAACAATCATGAAACATATATCTCCTAACCATCATCATATAACCCCTTAAGTGGATAGAATCATCATCCGCATCCAAGATAAACATATATGTCAAACCACCATAATGAGATAGTATGCTCCACATTCATAAAAAGTGTGACCAAGGGGTGATCACAAGGAAAGAACATGTGAAAATACCACCAAACAACATGCACAATTATCATCCAACCAAGGAGAAGTGAGACTCCCCCAATCAAAGATATCTATCAAGTGATCAAATGCAATGAAGAGAAGGGTATCCATGAAGATGTATTCCCCCAATTCGTTCCAATGCTCCAAGAGTACCAATAACAAATTTCCATCAATGTGATGAAAATCACAAGATGTAGCTTCATACAATATAAGTTGTAACACTTTTAATCTTAGTTAAATGGATATTTCTAATAAAAAATACAACAAGTTCTTTGAAAATCACTCTAGGTTTTTCCCTAGGGTGAATACAATTCATGTATTAAAGGTTCCATTGATAGTTCATGGAATTATTTGTTCCCTAAATCTCATATGTGAGAATATCAAGGCCATAAATATCTATAACTTAAGCACCTGGAAAACTCCTACATACCTATGATTTGCAAGTTTTAAACCCATGAAGTAAACAAATGCATATAGATTCTTAATCAAACATAAAGTAATCAATGGTTCATACACATAGTACATAGAGATTTACGCTGGAAACCCTTAACCAAGAGGAAATAAAAACTTCCTTGGTGTCATACCTCTCAACTCTTCATTGTATTAATTTCACCATTCACAATACAATATATACACAATATTTTAGGTATTCTGCAACAACCAAGACCCTAATCCCTTAATCCAAGATTAATTTATGAAACCACTAAAAATATAAAAAAAAATTCTAAAATATTTGAATGGAGCCGAACAGTCTGTGTTACCAAGGGGGGCAATCCTGCCCCCCCCTTAGGAAGTGCCCGATGCACACGACATAAAGAGAAAAGGGAGGAGAGATCGTCATATGTAGTTGTCAAATCTAACGCACCCCCAAACACACATGTAAATAATATAACACCTACCCAACATGATTATGGGTGGCTATAAACTCAACATTACCTTTTGGTCCGCTTAAGTAAAGCCACCAAAACATAGGCCCTACACATCCACAATTTTTCCCATATAGTCTTGAGTATAGGTTGACATAGAGAAGAAATGGCAGGCTCTAGGTTTCATAGATTGTGGTTGTTTCACTGTAGGGTATGAAGGACACAAGGGAAAGAGTGGGTGTATAAAAAACTTTAAATACCCAAATTATGAGCATGAAGGAAGGATGACAATTTAAATAAAAATAAACCTTCCACCTAAACCATTACCGATTAATACACTTTTCACGTTAAAGTAAAACAACACAATGTGTAACATACCTGTCCACCCGTAGTGCTCGATCGACGGTCAGGATAGTGGGGTAATTAAAAATTTCCTTCACCAACTCAAAAATTAAATCTAATACCAATTGTAAAATCCCCTTCTTTGGAACAAAAAATTGAAATCCTTTTTTAATATCTGTCTTGCTACCTGTTCATGAGAATTTGCACAGACCACTAAAAGATTAGCACATTTCGACCTATCATTACATTATCAAGATAGGAATCAGACCACATTAATCGAGTCACCTGTTGCTCCGCCTCCCATTAATGAAAATTAACATCTACATTATTTTCATTATTGAACACCAAAAGGTCACTACCATGGAGCATGCATAAGTTGTGAAATTCCTAAACGAAAATCCTTAGAAAACCTTCATTACTAGGATTTTAATGGTTTTTTGAATCCTTCTTAACATAGTTTCAAGGATGTTGTTTCTCACCATCATGCCTTTCTTTCTAAAGGACATAAAATTTAATTTTGTGTCTACTACCATGCCTTCTACCCCAAGAAACATTGTCCCCATATTCCTTGGAAGATCCCCATGGATGAGGATGAAATCCATTTATACCATCATCCAAGTCATCACCATTTACAAAAGTCTAGGTAGAATGTGAATGTTGATTGATAGATTATGGTAAGCACTCCCATTCTGTAAACCCTATAGTAAAATTCCTTTGGAGAAATTTAATATTTACTACCTCTTCTGGAATTGTAGATTGTGAATATAGAGGGAAATCAAAAGTCTATGGCTGCACTGAATGCATAGAAAAGTTTAATAAAAGTGATTGATCTACACCCTCAGAATGATTCTTATTTGTTCTCACCAAATTCTCTCCTTCTACATCAACAAATTTTTCAAGGCATAACAAAAATATCAGTAAGGACCTTTTAATTGATTTTACTGCCTTTTATCTTCACAAGCATTTCAAGATTTATTATAGATTAGGGAAGAGACTACAAGCCTACAAAGTTGCTACCAACATTTAATTTGAGCAGAATGAATGAAAAACATGAGCTCAGGTATTGAATCCAATTCATTGAATCTCACAATAGGTCAACTTCAACTCAAAAATCACATAGACACCTACTACAAGTCTGGAAGGTTATTGCCAACATTCAATTTGAGCAGACTAAATATAAAACATAAGCTCCCAAAGTTCAACCTCCATGTGGGTGCTCTTGTAGAAAAAAAAAGTGTAAAAAAAAAAATTGTGTGAAATGTCTCAAGTGATATGTAAAGAAGCTAACACAAAATCCAAATGTTCCTTAAAAAATGCAAAACCTATGTTAACATAGAAAGTTTAACCTTGCATTTATAGAACTATTTTCTCAACTGAAATTTGGCGATCTTGTTCAAATGTGCTAAAACTTTGCTCACATACCTCGAAGGATATGCCACTTTTATTTTGAGTAAACTTGTAATTACTAGGCACCACGAGCAAAATACATAGGAACCTACAAAGGATATTATTTCATGAGTGAAGGAAAATGTTATCACATGAATTGGATCTCTTATACACTATCAAAGTATCTCCTTAACACATTAATATTCACTTCAATGGTAGCCATGGGAAAAATTCAAAGAAAACAAAACAATGGTGGAGAGTGAAGAGATCGTCGGCTCTTGGGCATTGAGTTACCTCTTCAAAATGAACTATTTATGTTCTAATTGGTTTCATGGCTGAGTTGGGGTAAGTTGGTGAGCCTCTTTAAAGTTAATACTCTAATTGAAATAAGTTATTTCCTTTATTTTCATCCCATTTATAGCTTAGGAAAGTTAATCCTCTTCAAACTAAGTGATGTACAAGCTTTTTCCTTCGATTTATAAATTCAAGGTTTGAGAGTGAGTTGAAGTGAATGATGGATATAATTATACCCTCATCGCTAAGTTGGGTGAGTTTATTCTATGAATTATTTCATAGGCCTCATTCAACTTCAATATACTAGTAAAATTATTCATAATAGAGTGATAAAAAAAAAGGAAGATGAAATTTGACTGTCTTCCGATTTGTACGAGAAGTAATAGTGCATACAATAAAGAATGGGAAGCATATACCTATATGAGTCTTTCTATGAAATCCATTTTCAAATAGAGATTAATCATTGAAGAACACAAGAAAATATAGAAAATATATCAATATGATTCTCTTAACCAAGATTTACTTCTTAAAAAAACACACGAAGTACGTAAGCTTCCAAAACATAGAGATTAAACACTTCTTGATTTATCCACAATCCATAAAAAAACTATTATATATATATATATATATATATATATAGAGAGAGAGAGAGAGAGAGAGAGAGAGAGAGAGAGAGAGAGAGAGAATGCATATGAGAAACTTGTCTATTTGAATATTGCAAACTAGCTAATTGACCATTAATTGATTGAAGCAAAGTGACTTTCCACTGAATCATAGGATCTATTGCACTTGGTATTTATACAATAGGCCACCCCCTAGATAGGATATGATACCACCGGGGAAAAAGAACAATGCAAAATACTCAGGCTAGTCTCTCAATCTCATAGAAAGAAGTTTATCAACCAAGTGTGTCACCGTTGAGTTTTTTGATGACATAGAAGCTCTTGTCACCCACAATACCTACCCCATGCTACAAAAGGAGGTCTTCCTTCTCTTCTTAAGAGCCCCTCAGAAGAATCCTCCCTCCAATTCTATTCAGTGTGTGCATAGAAAGGTCTAAATTGATGTCCATTAAACTCCAATAGGATTTTCTTGGTTCTTGGATTTTTTTGAAGCTCTAATGGCTTCCTTTCATGGATCCTTCATCACATAATATGGCATGCTTCTTTTTCTCATAAAGAACACTCCTTTTCCCTCTCTTCCCTTAATCCAAAAATTGGCTCTCCCCCATTCAAATTCCCCTTTTCACGAGTGAAAAATATGGTTTAATAGAGTCCTAAACCAACTTCGACTTGGTTCCAAGAATGTAGGGGACAAGCTTCCAAGAATGTAGGGAACAAGTTTCCAAGAATGTAGGAAGTGATGGCATAGGTTTAGGAAATGGTTTCATCCACTCCTATGATCTCCAAATTTGGACTATAAGCTAGTATTGATAGTTTAAAATTGTTAAGAACCAAATACTTGCATATAGAAATACCACAAATATTCAGAGAACAATATAGAAAACCACAACTTTATTATAGAAACCCTTGAGGTAGGACAACACCATACAATGGATCCTATTATGGAAGGGATCCTCTCCTATTCACTTGCCTCTTCGAGGGGGCATCCTCCTATTGAGCTACCGCTCCAAATACAATAATTCTCTTCATATACCATTACAATGCTTAAACCCCTTTATATAGTGCTACCATCACCTAAGAACATTCTAGAGGAGGAATCTTCTAGAAGTAGAACCTTCTAAGAAGTCCTCTTACATTTATTATATTTAACTACCATAATGGGCCTTATTTAATAATATAGTGGACCTAGTCCACCTTACATTGAATGGCCTCCACTATTATCACTATGGGCCCTTTGGCCCCCCCACTACCTCTCTAGCTACCTTACATTCCATCCCCCTTATGAAAGCGTTGTCCTCAACGCTTGATGTACAACCATATACCAGGGTCCCATGGATAAGTGTGGACCATAGTGATGAAGTAGATTAGAGAACCAGGGTCCCATTGAGAAATGGTAGCCACCATGCTGAAGTAGTCCAACTGCCATTGTAAACTATATTCCCATGTCCAATTTCTCATGTGAACCCCACTTGGAAGATATCAACACCCAATAACCAACTGAAAATGATGCTCCCAATACTAACACCTATCATGTGGATCCATATAAGAATATCCATCCACATAGTGGGAGATAATCAAATATGAATCTGGAAGGAACAATACCATTGTAGAATATGCAGGTTGGACGCTGGTAACTAACTCCTGATGTGAGACATTGATGTTCTCTACAAAAGGTGGAGTAGAGTCATCAAATAAAACATGAAAGTGGTTGTCATCCCAGAAATGACAACTATCCATATACCAATCATCACAATCATCCTCAAAATCATACCAAGCATATATTTCTTGATTATATTCATCCCTGATGTCCTCCATAAGAAATCTCTCCTTCATGCTATCCAATGAATCTTGAATACTACGAAAACTATCATTGAGGCCATCTACAAGGTCATGCAATCTAGCATCCAATGTGTCATACAATTGGGATTTGAATGCTTCAAAAATTTCTTTGAGGGTTTTAGAGGAAATATCCATATGAACACCCTATGAAATCTTCAGTCCTGCAACCATCATGAAAAAACCAAAAAATAGAACAATAACTTGCGGCAGAAAATCGCGGCTTTTTCCGGAAAAACCCTAAAAAAATGTTGAATTTAAAATGCTCATAACTTCACTTCCCGGAATCCGTTTCGGCTGATGTTTTTTTTGAAATTGGGTGAAATTGTGAGAGGAACTCAGATATGTAATTTTTTTGGGCAAATTCGGCCTCCAACTACTACAAAGATAAAATAAAATAGCGCCATCGTCCACAGAAAAAACCCTGAAAAATTGCAGATTTTAAAACTTCAATATCTTAACTTCTCGGACTCTGTTTCAGACGATTTTTTTTTTCAAATTGGGTGTTTTTATGAGAGGAAATCATATATACAACCCGTTTCTGCAAAATTTTCACATAAATATACCTAAAATTTCTGGAATGTCGCGGCCCTATTTTTTCTTCTCCAAAAAAAATCTGCAAAAATAAAAAATATTTGCCCACAATGTATGCGAAGGAAAGTGCTCTGATACCACTTGTTAAGTACCAAAAAATTGCATACATAAATACCACAAATATTCAGAGAACAATATAGAAAACCACAACTTTATTATAGAAACCTTTGAGGTAGGGCAACACTATACAATGGATCCTATTATGGAAGGGATCCTCTCCTGTTCACTTGCCTCTTCGAAGGGGCATCCTCCTATTGAGCTACCGCTCCAAATAAAACAATTCTCTTCATATCCCATTACATTGCTTGAACCCCTTTATATAGTGCTACCATCACCTAAGAACATTCTAGAGGAGGAATCTTCTAGAAGTAGAACCTTCTAAGAAGTCCTCTTACATTTATTATATTTAACTACCATAGTGGGCCTTATTTAATAATAAGTGGACCTAGTCCACCTTACATTGAATGACCTTCACAATTATCACTATGGGCCCTCTGGGCACCCCCACTACCTCTCTAGCTACCTTACAAAAATTTAAATGGAAAGAGTTCCCTTAGACTCCTTCACCTTTCCCCTCTTGTGGTATCATGGCCCCTCTAGGCACTCATGCTCAATTAGTCTTGGTTATTTCATTAGCTACAAAATAAAAATGTTTATTTGTATTCAACACTACCGTGATATGTCTACCTCATGGTGTAAATAAGTCATAGTAATAAAAATTATCAACGTAAAACATTTAAACATAGTTAAATTTAAATTATTCTAGAGGATTGAAGACTGGGACATTACATCCCCTCCCCTTGGAAAAACATTGCCCTTGATGTTCTTTTATTGCAACAATTTTATGTATTTAATATTTTAGCTATACCTACCATGCCATCCTCTCTACTATCTTGGTACACAACATTCTAGCATTTTCCTACAACAATCATCAAAATAAGCATGTATCATAGCCATTCCTATGCATAAAATATTTCATTGATATGAATTCCAATCTATGAATTTTAGTTCAAAAATAAAACATATATAACACAAGATAAAGTATGCAATTTAGTATAATACTTATCTGTATGAATATGTATCTACTCCATATGGATGCCGTGGAGAGAAATCAACTCACTGTTTCTTGGACACACCCAATGAACTCATGATCCCACCTATCATGTAACATGAATATCTCACAATAGATTCAGTCAAGTCTCCTCTTCCTTATAGTCACTCACCCTCCAGGCGTAGGCATCCCCTTATTTTCTACATAGTCCCTCATGTGATCCATCATTTTCCAAGGATTCCTCTCATAGGAAGGGTACATAGAATTATATAATTTTACATCCAAGGCATCCTTTTTTCTTGCTCTAACATAACATACCACATCTCAGTGATGATCAAGGCATATCATAGGGTTCCAATGTCACTAAAATGGCATCCTCTTTGTTCTTTTTAACTTAAAAAAACATCATATGTCCTTCCTAGACATATCCATCATCTCAACTGTATCATATACATATAGTTACCATGAGATATCATCATAATAATTTCAATCAAAAATATTTTGTTTCAAACTTGTTTCATACAAAAATCAGATTTCACAAGTATGAGATTATTCTCATAATGTTTGGCTCTTGCATCTAGTAGCATCCAGTCTTCATTATGGATTTACACTCATTTCCATATCCAAGACCATTATACCTGCAATCTAAACTTTCAATCAGCCAAACAAGAGTATTTATGCATATAATCCTTTCATTGCAATATGTACAACATCCCATGAAATGATCTCAAAATTTTAACACAAATAATTCAATCACTTTCATATAGTAATCATATTAATTGCAATGAAATAGTATATACTAAATATGCATTACCAACGCCTCAATCATTCATGATTAGTTGTACTTAGTTGTGCCTTGAAAATTCCAAGTTGTGAATTCAACTCAACAACCTCAACATCTATTCTTCCCTCTTTACACATGTCATTGATTAAAGAGTTCATCGTGACTACATCATGAGTACAAATCTGTCTCAATATTCTATATAGAAAAAAAATTACCTTTTGTACTTTATTGTGATACAAGCTTAATGTATTTCTTCTTGTTAATTTGTCATACCCCACTAGGTATCAAGGATAGACATGCATTCACACATCATCATAAACATATCAAAGAAGATATCAAATAAGATCACATGCTTATTACCATGACCAATTTTTCATACCTACATGGTTATCATGAACATTCTTGATGTTACCTGATTAGTTGATGCCTCATGGGAACTCACACAATCCCTTCATCAATCTCTTGATAATAATCCCCTTATCCTTATATTTTCATGAGGTTGTTCATGTTAGGAAACTACATCATAAACATCTTTAACCATTCCTATAATTGGAGGTTCTTATGTTTTGGGTGGTCTTTCCATTTTAATTTCAAGAATATGATAATTAGTCTCTTCCAAATGTCTACACAAAAACCATTTCCTAAAATACTCATTTGCATAATAGAAAAGGATCACTTCCATGCAATTTGTTTTGGAGGATTTTCTTCTGTAATCGATGATTAAAATCTAGTTTATGTTCAACAAAGGCTTGTAAAAATAAAGGACACTATAAGCATTTCCTGCATTTGGAAAGCATCGAGTACTCTGATAGAAGTTCCACTACTCTTCATGAAATCATGCTATTCCAGAGTGTATATTCTAAAAATGATATGGTTTCATTAAGAAAATCCCTCAAACTTCTTTTGAACCCAAACCCCATTCAAATTCTAGATTCATGACACTCAATGCATGTGCCTTTTATTTCACTCCCATGACAGATCCTTGAGGGTCCCTTTCTCAAAGGGTTACTTTACATTGTTTGCCATCATAAAAGGATTCTCTTGCCTAATATCAAGTCTCTTAATTTGACTTGTGAGAGTGTTCCATAAGGGAAGTGGAATGTTTTTACTTATTGATTGGAGCCCCTCCATCAACTAATCCATGTATGACTACCTTTATTTATCACTTATGATACAACGATATGAAATTATAGACATCTATTTAATTCCAGAAATGATCTTAGGTGGGATGATCCTGGTATCACTCAACTTGAAGAATTGATTTGCCTTTGTCAAAGGAAAATCCCAATCCACTATAGAAGGTGGGTCATGGAAGACATCACATCAATTTCTTTTATGCTACGTATGATATCCAACAAAAGAATTTCAAAGTTGAAAACATCATTCTTGGTGCTCAAGTTAGTAAGAGTAGTGTAGGTCGTGTCTAAGTAACCAATGGTACCATCAGAGGGTGTAGAGTTAAACTTAATATTCTTAAAATGGCATCTCAAGGTAATATTGAAATCACCAATCGTGGCATTCTAGTTATCATCGATCAAAACATTGGGGTATTTGACATCACAATGAATTATTGGAGGGTGTGCATTATGAATATCTTGGATGGATTTGGTAATCTAGCAATATGAAATTGTCTCGACCAATTGACGGGTTTTGGATTATAGTGGAGAATTTCATAAAGAGTGCCATTTTTACATGAATTCCACAATGAAAAACCTCTCCATAGAATGATGGTTGATACCAACTAGGTTAACAAGCCTAGGCTATGTAGCTTGGAAATTATTTAAATATCATTTAGATAAAATAATTTGAGCCTAACATATCTTTGTCCAAATTCTCATTTGTCATTATCATAGTGTGTATTTTGGAATCCCTTCCAATATCTAATAACTAGAGAAACATGCATGGGTAATTTTTTAAAGATGAAAGAAGATCTGCTCCTCTGAATATCATATTCATATAAAATAGGGGCCTCATATTTCAGTGTG
>ML781342.1:440758-458287 GCA_009831015.1 Picea engelmannii | reverse complement strand
TGGGTTTCCACGTAAAACACTGGTGTACTGTGCATGTGTGTGATTGTTTACTTATTACTGCTCATTATTGGATAATAATTCTACATTGATATAACATTTGAAGAAAAAGGATTATAATTACGTTATTACTGATTCACCCCCCCTCTCAGTAATCCAACACATTTGAGAAAGGTATCACTCATGATGGATGTTTGGGTAGGGGGCCAATATGGGGGGTTAACCCCACCTAGCAGTTGGCCTTTCAGGATTGGACGTTTGTGCAACCCGTGAAAGATGGAGTGGATAAATACATTGATGGAGCCACTGATGATGAAAGATGTAGTAGAGAAAGATGGATGCTTTCATAAATACTATTAGAATGGATCATGCATATTTAATGTTGTGAGTATGATGGGGATAGGATGATCATACATAATTGATTGAGGGATGCAGGTAAGAGGGGGGTTATATGTATTATCATTGGTAATGTGAGGGGGGGGGTGGTATGGTTTCAAAGAATACCAAATATCGATCGTTCGACGAGGCTTACACTCAGAAAGCGTAATTGTTGTTTATTATCCATTCATTACAGGCCACTTGAGTGTTTATAAAGTGAAATAACAACTTAAAATATCTATCCAAGATACTAGTTAATAGGTTCATCAAACAATTTTCCATAAAATATTGTGCCTTAAAAAGGATAGAGCACACACTTAAGTACACCACAACTGAAAAGGCATGTTGATCTCTTTTCCTGATAAGGGGAAGAGACAACCTCAAGGTATTCTTATGGAAATTCAAAGATACCCTCTTCATTTTTAAAGAGGTGGTTCTCCTCTATTTCTCACTTAGATAATAATTTTTTCATTTTTGGATATATGTTTTCATAATTCACACACTTAATGCTTGAGAGTGGAACAAGAAAGGCACATATTCAAAGGACAAAAATTTAAATCATGAAGAAAGAAGAATCGTTCCTACTATTATACCAATTCTAATATCATGACAAGATACAAAGACACATTTGAAGAAAAACAACACAACAAAGAGTAAGAAAAATGGTCCTTTTTCAAACAAATTTAAATGATTTAGAAGCATTCATATCATAGGGATGTAAAAAAAAAAATCATTCTTGAGATTTCAAGCTTAAATAGAATTTTGAAACCATAAAAGTTGTCAGCCCCCAAGATAGCTCTTTGTGGGATTTCAAAAATAAGTACAAATTGATTGTTCAATGTCAAATAAAATGTGTGCAACGAATCGACACTACACAATATTCATGATATTTAAATGAGGAATACAAAATGCATCCACTCTAGTGGGATGAGATGGGGGTCCCGAGGACCATATATTAAGCAGAGGAAACTTGGAAGATAAAAAGGGGAAATAATAAATTGGTCTTGCAAACAACAATACTCGAATGACAATACTGGATGATTTCCAAACTGAGAAGGAAGAAAATTAAGAGAAATTCTTTAGGCAAAGCTTGTACTCACAAAAATGGAAGAAGAGAATGATCATTGTGTTTTTTTTTTCATTATTTAAATAAGAGGGAGTATCTCAAGTAGAAATGTTATAACCGTTTATTTGATCTTCAATATTATGGTGGATTAATGATTTCTTTTAATGCACCGTTCAACCATTCTTGGATATATTGACGTAATGGTGCTACATTTATGTCTTGTTTCACCTTAACTTTGAAAAACTCGTCCTCGATGTTCTTCAATGTGTCTCACTGTTGTTGCACTATGGATGATTGATCTTCATTCTTGTTCACAAAATTAACTAGCCATCATCAAAGCTCTTCATCTTGAAAGTTTACAAGGTCATCAAATTCCATTCCCCAAGTGACCCTCAGTATACCCAATTATTTTTCCACTTGATTCTTATTTAACAACATTGAGTCCTTTATCAAAATGGGACCTTCTAGTTCCTTTATCATATCAATAAATTTTAAAAATAACACACTCTTATTTTCCATCAAAGTATCAAAAGTTGCACTCAATTTAAGAAGAGTGTCTACTCTCCCAAGCCATCCATCCTGTATTTTCTTCAACCTATTTTTACAAGGAAGGTCCTGCTTTCGCCTTACAAATTTGTCCATGTTGGATATTCTAGCAACGAATGTGCTTACTGCATTATTGTAGAAATTCTCATCGTTTTGTATATTCTATTGTAGATATTCACTAAGGGTGTGAATCCTTCTAGCCATGACACCATCTTTGAAAATAATTTCCCAAGCTTCTTGCATAATACCAAGTATTTTTTCAATATTTCTAGCTATATATCTCTTGATATCGACAAACAATTTTGTCAATTTAGTGACTTTGGAGCTTGATACAACAATTTATTTAGGGACCTCCCCATGAACCATCATAGATAATGGTTCTACAAATACTGGCTTTGGGATTTATATCGGAAAATTTGTACTTATCGAAGCCCAATGAAATTGATTCAAATTGATGTAACTAGTTTTGACATGTATTTGTTAGCTATTTATGTGACGAGGTACAAGGCTCAAGTTGGTGAAGGTTTTGAAGACTCTTGTTGATAGGAAAAAATGAGTAAACCCCTCATGAAGTTAAGGTTGTAGAAGAACATTAACCGATAGACTCAAAAGGAGAATTATGAATTAAGGATGCAATTCCAAACTCTTGAGGAAGAGAAGCAGAAGTTGCAAGATTCATTG
Organism: Picea engelmannii; assembly: GCA_009831015.1. Taxonomy (NCBI): domain Eukaryota; kingdom Viridiplantae; phylum Streptophyta; class Pinopsida; order Pinales; family Pinaceae; genus Picea; species Picea engelmannii. The sequence goes on along the minus strand of ML781342.1, from coordinate 455,619 downwards.
ATATGTCATGAGGAATTTCATAGAGGTATTTTCATGACTTGGAAAGGAATTTGAAGAACAAGGATTAGGTATTGTCACCATCAACATCAATCCATGAACATTTTAAAGTAGAGAATGTGAAGTCTTCGATGCAAGAGAAACTATCTCTTTCAAAAGGCATGATCGAGAAGGATGATTCTTCTTATTATTCTTTTTCCCATCAATATGGAGAATGCTCAAGGACAACTAAAGCAAGGAGAACTTCAGATGAATAGGTCCTTCATAAGAAATTAGTCTTACCTTCCATCCCAAGGAAAGGTAACATATGTAAGAAATCTCCAGAGAAATATGTGTATTCTAAAGAGGGAATGGAGATGTTTCCTATTAGTAAATGGTCTATGTATCCATGTGCTTTATTTGGTACTAGTAACCATGATATGGAGAAATGTTGAAGAAGACAGTCTGTGCAAGAAAATCCATCCAAGAAGAATACTAAAGGTAAAATTCATTTCTCAAAATATAGGAAAAGGAGGAATGACAAGAAGGGATCGTGTTTCCAAGATGGGAACAAGACACTCTGCTCTTATTGTGGTAAGAGTGGAAATCATATCAAGAAGTGTTGGACACTTTATCCACACTTATTTCTGAAGTAGAATCGGAAATATGTAAAGGCACTTGCAAGAAGACAAGCAACAACCCTAGATGAAGCTAATTGTCTTGTTGAAAGACTTGATGGCAGGCGCTGGAAATAGTGAAGAGACACCTTTCTTAATGGATGCTCTTAACATAGTGATATATGAAGACATAGAAAAATGGTTCATGGACAATGGCTCATCTCGCCACATGACCAACATGAGATCAATATTCCTTACTTTCTCAGAGACCGACACATATTTCTATGTAGGATTTGGAACTAACACCAGAAAAGAAATAAGAGGGTATGGATATGTAAGATTCCATCTTGAGTCAGGGGGATTTATGGTAATAGAGCATATGTTATATGTTCTATATTTGAAATTAAACCTACTCTTAGTTGCATCTTTTGAAGATGAAGGATATGCAGTCGCATTTCAAAATGGCTAGGTACTTGTGTATTCAAGGGAAGCTACTCAAGACACAACAATCATTCTTAGTGTTTGCAAGGAGGTGTTATATAGGTTACTGGGAAGACCTATAATGTGGTCTAATGGTTTCTTTGATTCAACATCATATTCAATGTTAGATTCAACATCAACGTCAGAGGCATTCTCAGAGATAGGAAGTTGTGAGACTCATTCCAGTACTAAGGGGAGGATGAGTCCATGAATAAACTATCCGTGAGAAAATATTTCATTGTATATTTGTAAATATGTATATTTTAAAAATGAAATATAATATGCATATGTAGATACCTCCTAAGTCTATCTCTAATTTTTTATTATAAGGATTGTAAGCCACTCATTGTAGATTATAAGAGTGAGAGGAATCCTGTAAAGGATTTCTATATAGCCACCTTATATGTTGTTAAGAGTGAGAGGAATTTTGTAAGAGAATTTCTATATATCCACCTTATATTTTGATAAGAATGAGAGGAATTTTGTAAAAGGATTTCTATATAGCCACCTTACATATTGTTTGAAGTGAGAAGAATCTTGTAAAGAGTTTCTATATAGCCGCTTTGTTATAGGAGTGAGAAGGGATCTTATAAATATTTCTAAGCCTGTTAACAATAGTGTAGACAATTGTGTTGTCTTATTAACAACTAAAGGACTACATATGAATCAATTTGTCTAAGTTAACATTCTTATTCTGAAGTAGTAAAGGCGAAGGAACAAAAGGATGCAGGAAGTTGGTACATGTAGATCAAAAGTGAGAAGAGAATCAAAGCTATGAAAATCTTCCTAGAGCTGGTAAAGGAGAAATAATATTCTTTGTAAGAGGATGCATGCTATAAGCATCTTCAATATATTATGTCATGTTCATGTAGATGTATACTTTGAGCATAAGTAGTTCAAAAAGTACACATAACACATTTAGAATTGTTTTCAAGGAAAGAGAGAAGAAATGAACAGGAAATTCATTCGGAGACTCCTACAGATACATCATTAGTACATGAACAAAGAGTCCAAAAGAGAAAGGCATAGATAAACATTCGACTTGGTTTCATGATGAAAAAGATACACTATCTTCAGTAGAGAAGGAGATGAGAGTGGATGTTGAAATACATGATTGAGATTTAGATATTACAAATATTCAGTGAGCGGATGTTTGTTATAGGGAATGTATGATCTAGAACCAGAGCTATATTCTACTAGCAAAAGAACTAGAGGCCAAATTCAAAGCCATATTTAATAAGAAGATAGAAGTACAATGATTTAATATGCAAGATCCAAGATGAATAATGAGTCCTAGAATATTCAGAAAGATGGAAGAGTGAGTAAGAGTTATCATCACTAAGTTGTTGACATATTCATAGTTTTGGAGGACAAAAATTTCTTTAGTTGGAAGGTGTGATCTAGGAGGGTCCATGAACGCTCGCAAAGGTCTAGGAGGATCTAGAACGCTCACAGAGGTCCAGGAGGATCCATAAAAGCTCAAAATTTGGTCATCTCAAATCCTCTTGAAAACTACATCAATCCATAGAGCTCAACGATATATTTCCAATGAAACAAAATTTTCCTCAAACATAGCTCGTATACAAAAGTTATGGATGGTCAAAGATCAGGTGAAACCAGGGGAAAAAGTCAAAGTTAATAGGGTCAAAGGTGACATGTGTCACCATTGAAAGGGTGACACATGGCATGACCATATGAACATACAGTGCTGATGTGGCCACATTAGGGAATTCCACATGGCACACCTTACATCCAACCAGGTAGGTGACTTGGCAATCCGTTTGGTACAGTTGACACCAATAGGCATTTGACACGTGGAAGAAAATAAGGTGCACTAAGGTTGTCATGGTTTCCCAAGTTGAATACAATAAGGTGCACTAAACTAAGAAATAAAATAAAAGCCCACTTTGTTAGGAAATGAGGAACAATTCCACACTAAACCTAGCAGAAGAGAGGAAGAAATATTTAAACAAGAAAGTAAATGATAAAGAAAACACATAGTACATAGATATTTCACCCTGGAAACCCAAATGGGAAAACCAACATTACTTGAACATTTTTCTCTCTTGTTTTCTTATTCATTCAGAATAAAAGGTTACATGCCTCACCTTGGTCTACTGATAAGACATAATCGAGATCATACCTTCTTGATTTACACAAGAACAACATTGTAGCCAATTCGACTTACATATGCATGACCAAAAACCTCTACGATTATTTATTAACGATTAGATTTTATAGGATTTACAGTAGGAAAAACCCTAAAGAAAATGAACCCAAAGACAGTTACATATCCATGCATATCATTGACTACAAATATCACAAATCTCAGGATTTTGTTATAGTCGAGTCAAATTACCAGTCGACTACTAGTCGACCTTCATTTGGTCTTTAATTGGTTGCCAAATGCCCACCTTCCGAACTCTTTTCGGTAGAACTCTTCTACTTCTTGTTGATGTCTTTGACTTTGAATTTACCTGGTTGAACCACCTCGACCTTCGAATTCTCATTTACCTGGTTGAACCACCTCGACCTTTGATTTGTTGTTGATGTCTTCAACTTTGATTTTACCCAATCAAACCACACTTGATATTCGACTTGCTGTCGATTCCTTCAAATTCGACTGTCAATTGATCCACCTAGACTAAAATTTCATTGCAAAGAATATAACAACCCAACATTCTCCCATTTGTTGTTTTCTTTGTTGAAACTAGGATATCTCTAAACTCTCGTTCATAGAACGAAGGAATCAATTTCCATTGCCTCTTTGCACCAAGAGAACTTCACAACACTCACAAACTTGGTCACATAGTCTGTTATGTTTTCCAACATGTCTACTTTCTCCAACAACACCTTGTTTCTTTCCACCATGTATCTCATGAAATGACATTGTACATCAATGTGCTTAGCCTTAGAATGGTAAGCTGGGTTATTTTCCAAGAATATTTCACTTTGACTATCACAACTTATATTCATAGCTTTATTCTCAAACCCAATTCATGAACATAGCCTTTGCATCCATACTAATTCTTTACATCCATGAGTGGATTCCATGTATTCAACTTTTATTGTTGACAAGGCTACAACCACTTGCTGCTTACTCATCCAACTGATTTCTCCACTGATCATTTTGAACACATATCCATTGGTCGACCTTCATAGATCCAGATCTCCAACCCATTCGACATTGAAAAATCCATGTACATTTACTTCAGTTTCACCTCCAAGTTTTCCTTGATAGCATATAGAATAATATTTTATGCCACACAAATACTTGAATACTCTCTTGGCAGTTGTCCAGTGCTCCTTCCTAGGTGTTGACATGTATTTTCTCAACACTCCCACTACATGGGAAATTTCTGGTCGAGTGTAGACCATCACATACATTAGAATACCAACAACACTTGCATAGGGAACACGTTCCATGTCCTCTATTTCCTCTTGTGTCCTTGGACACTATTCAATAGTTAGCCTTTCTCCCATAGGAATTGGCATCTTCACAGGTTTGCAATCCTGCATGTTGAAACATTTCAAGATTGTTTCGATATACTTCTTTTGGTTCAACTAGAGCTTTCTAGATGCTCGATCTCTCTTGATCTCCATTCCCAGAATGAAGTTCTCTGTACCGATATATTTCATGTCAAACTTGGAGGATAGTTGCTTCTTCACCTCCTTTATTGCGTTCGTGATGTTTCCAATCAACAACATGTCATAAACATAAAATCCTACATATATAAAACTCCCACCTTACTCTTTGGAATATATACATTGATTATCTTTGCTTCTCACAAACCCCAAACTGAGGATGTATGTGTCGAAATTTTGGTACCACATCCTTGGTGATTTCTTTAGACCATAAAGGGATATTTTTCAGTTTGCACACCAAATATTTCTTTCCCTTTATTACAAATCCTTTAGGTTTTTTCATGTATATTTCTTCTTCCAAGTCCCCATGTAGGGATGATGTCTTTACATCCATCCATTCTATTTTGAGATCAAATGCCACAACCAGAGACATTAGTACTCTAATGGAAGTTAATTTTGGAGAAGGAGAAAAAATCTCATTGAAGTCGACTCCTTTACCTTGGGAATATCCCTTCACTACCAGTTGAGATTTGAATTTCTTGACTTGACCTGTTGCATTTATCTTCTTCTTGAATACCCATTTTCTATCGAAAATCTTTCTTCCACTAGGTAATTTGACTAAGTCCCATGTCTCATTCTTTGGATTCCATCTCTTTGACCATGGCATCCTTCCATAGTTTTCCCTCCACTGAGTCAACTGCCTTCCCAACCGACTTGGGCTCATAATCGGTGGTATTTAACATGAATGAGGAACACAAGTCGGGTGGAATACACCTTTCAACTAGTTTTCTTACTTTTTTTGACCTCCTTGCAACCAAGGTCAATTGTTACACCTCTTTTTCTGATCCAATCGACTCATCTGAATTGTCTTCTTCATTCCTCAGTTCAAACCGCACCTTCTCTGGATTATTCTCTGTTTCAAAATTTTGTTTAGGCTCGTATTTACTTTTGACTTCTCTAAATACCACATCTCTATTGTAAACTATTTTCCTTGATGAAATATCCCAAACCTTATATCCTTTCATTCCTTCTTTGTATCCAATTAAAATACACATGAATTCCTTCTTGTCCATCTTGCTCCTTTTTTCCTTAGGAACATGCACAAATGTATCATAGCCAAATACTTTGAGATGTGAAAATGAAGGCTTCTTACCAGACAATACCTTGCGCAGATTCGTGTCAACTAGTGTCAACAAAGGAGACATATTCAATAGATATTTTACAGTGTTGACTACCTCCGCCTATAATTCTTGTGTGAGCCCAATACCACTAGGCATGCTCTTTTCCTTGTCCATCAATGTTCTGTTCATTCTCTCAACAACTCCATTTTGGTGTGGGATATATGGTGTGGTATTTTGGCATGCTATGCCACACTTCTTGCAGAACTGATCAAATTCCTTTCCACATAATTCATCACCGTTGTCAGTTCTCAACACCTTAATATTCTTATATGTCTATTTTCTACAAGAGATTTAAACTCTTTGAGTCTCTCAAAATTATCTGATTTATTCCTTAGGAAATATATCCATGTCTTCCTGGAAAAATAATCTATGAAGGAGACATAATACAAGAATCCACCAAGTGATGGAACTGAAGCAGAGACAAACAAATCACTATGAACCAAATCTAGAATCTCGTTGCCCTTGTCGATCCAGATGGGAACCTCACCTGAATTTGTTGGCCATATATACATTGTTCACAAAACTTGACTTCTAAATCACATTTAGGAAAATATTTGACCATACCTTTGTTATGCATAGCTCGAAGTCCTTTTTCTCCAATATGTCTCATCCACTCATGCCATAGCATGATTGAGTCAAATTTATGATGACTTGTTGATTCGGTTTGAATTGACTCAGCCTGAGTTGAGTTGAGTTGAAGTCGAGTCAACTTTAGGAACAACGATGTTGTTGCATCCAGTCGAGTTGACACTCCCTAATAAATTGTATAGGGTTCCAATATGAAATCCTTTCATTAAGACCATTGTGCCTCTGACCATATTACATGAATCCTTCTAAAATAGAGTGTGCACCCATGCATCACTCATCTTGTGGACAAATATCGAGTTTCTTTACAAACCTGGAATGTGTAACACACCTGGAAGGGTTCTGCTTCTCCCATCATGTAGTATCAGTCGAAATCTTCCTCATCTGACAATTTGGGTTGTCGATTCACCTCCCAAGAACACATCTGCTCCTTCATATTGTTCATATTCGCAAAACCATTCTCTATATGGTGTCATATTATAGGATTCTCCTGATTCGATCAACCAAACATCTTGATCTGAATGTGTACTGGTCGATGCCAGGTACACATTACCTCCCTTATCTGGAGTTGTCTTTCTCTCAATCAACTTCTTATCATCGGATCCTATAATGAATTCCATTTCCCTTGACTTGCAAATCCTTTTGTAATGCCCAAATTTACTACATTTTCAACAACTTCTCATCGAATACACATGTGATTTAGATCTACCCTTCGACTTAGACTTTCTACAGAAGAATTTTCCTTTATCTCTTTCAATCGGTAGACCTCTCACCACTAGTGCATCTTTGGTCGATCCTTCCATGTTCTTCCTTATCATTTCTTCTGACAGTAGATATGAAGCCACATCTTCTGGCGCTAATGTGGTTGAATTCCTCCTTATAGCCATGACTAAGACATCCCAGGATTCTGGAAAATAACATAATATGATAACACATTTCTCCTCCTCAATGATTTTAATATCCATAGAAGACAACTGGATTATAATGGTATTAAATGCATTTAAATTCTCAGTCACTGAACTAACCTCACTCATCCTTAGAAGATACAATTTATTTCTAAGAAAACACTTATTTACTAGGGATTTCGACTAGTACAAGCTCCCCAACTTGTCCCACAGTTTCTTGGCCAAACTTCACCTAAGAAATTCAGAAATACTAAATCTGCAAGACAAAGTCGAATCATTCTCCTTTCCCTTCTATAGAGTTTCTCCCATTATTCTGTCGACATAACTTTTGGAATGGTACCTGGGAAGACTGTTGCCCATTGTTCTTGATGTACAAGGATATATTCAATTTTAAGCTTCCAAAGCTCAAAATTATGGCCATTGAATTTTTTGATCTCTATTATCGAGCTTCTCTCCATTCTTTAACACAATATTTAAATATTTATGACTTACGACTCTTAGTGAAACTAGGGTTTAGCTTAGATCCAAGATTGCTAAGAAAATCTATTATACCACATGTTAGGAAATTAGGAACACTTTCACACTAAACCTAGCAAAAGAGATGAAGAAATATTTAAATAAGAAAGTAAATGACAAAGCAAACACACAATACACAAAGATTTTACCTTGGAAACCAAAATTGGAAAACCAACATTCCTTGAGCATTATTCTCTCTTGTTGTCTTATTCATTTAGAATAAAAGGTTACATTCCTAACCTTGGTATACACCTAAGACACAATCGACATCATACCTTATTTTTTTACACAAGAACAACCCTGTATCCATTTCTTCTTACATCTACATGACCAACAACCTCTATGATTATTGATTAGAGATTATCTTTTACAACATTACAACATGCCTTTTTTATAGGATTTACAGTAGGAAAAAACCTAAAGAAAATGCGCCAAAATATGGTTATAGATCCACACAGATCATTGGCTACAAATCCCAAAAATATCGATATTCTGTTACAATCAACTACCAAGTCAGATTACCAATCGACTACTAGTCAACCTTCATTCGGTCTTCAGTCAGTTTCCATGCTCCCTTTTGTCGACCACTTGTCGGTTGACCTCTTCGAATTTTTGTTGATGTCTTCAACATAGAATTTACCTGGTCAAACTACCTCGACCTTCGACTTGATGTTGATTCTTTGGAATTTTACTGTGGATCGATCCACCTTTACTAGAATTTCACTACAAATAATATAATAACCCAACACACCTACACTATACCTCAGTTAGCATGATTAATTAATTAGTTATTTATTTCACGGGTCCCTTATTTTTTTAGAGAAGCATTTCATTGTTCTCGGTATCCCTGGGAGAGCATATGGAAGGTATATTATTGGATTTTATCTTTTGCCAGCTAAATTTCCCTTTGGTACTTTAGCCCCTTCTTCCCATGAAATGAGGTACAATCCCTTCTTGGGTCAGTGCATCTGAAAACCCAAACTATGAAGAGATGAAATGGAAGAAGTATGGAAAATGATAAGTATGATTGAGAATGGTATGATGACTCTTCAAGGAACCCCCCAGTAGCACCCCATTAGTAAGGGTGACCAACTTACTAGGATGCAATGACACCCACCAATGTTAAATAAGGAAAAATGTATAATTTCCAACCAAACATTTTTTAATCAAGAAAGAATCCTTTGCAACGTATTCAAATTCTTCAATTATTAGAGTGAAACTTACCATGATACCAGACTTATTACCTCATCGAGAAAGACCTTATGCCATCTGGGAACAGGCCAGTGTGATGGATGTTGCTCTGCTGCTAGTGATGTATGGTGGTGCATTAATGAATAGGAGGGGCCTTGTGGGGCCATGGTAGTCAATATGTCTCTCAGAACTCCATGTCTGCTACCAATGGGTCTCGAGACATGATATCCTTAGTTAACCCTAGTCCAAGGAGGTAACGAGGCTAAGGAAATTTTTGATGGAACTTGAGAACCCTTGAAGGTTTCAAGCCGTCAACTCCAATTTCAGAGCTCCATTTTCTAATCACCATTTTATCCTTCATATTGATTCTTTCAATATGGAGCTTATTGAACTATTTTTCATACTTGACATGATAAAGAGTGACATATTGTTGTTGGGAAAAACACCCTACGGACTAGAAAACTAGGGTCAGACTTGCATGTAGATTTGACTGAATAGAAACTACTTTTTTACCTACATCCCAAGATTTAAATCCATTTTTCTCAGTAAATGCAAGGAAAAGGACCACCTACCTTATTACCGGCGTTCGATGTAGATCCTCCGTTGTGCTTGACTACTTGCTTGCGCTGCTCCTTCCAAAGATAACCTGCACTCAAGACAAACAACAACTATGCATGCATTCTACTTCTATACTCAAGGGTTAGAAATCAAGCGTAAATTAATCAAACCATAGACAATTCATGCATTGGAATGGGAAAAGAATTCTTTTTATTACTGAAAGTGAATCAACTTACAAAATCTGAGACCGGCCACCGCTCCTTGAACCTGATCCTGGGATCCTCTTCTTCTGTCCTTCAACTTCTTTGCGTTAAATCTCCTTTGGCATGAGGAAAGGCTAAAGGGTTGGGACAATGGATTACGTAAATGGGCAGAGTTTCTTCGCTATATTTTTTCCTCCTCCAAATTGTACCCCTACCCCTTCTTTTATAGGCTAGAAGGAGCTAGGGTTTTGGACGAACCCTCGGCCATGCATGGTCGGGAGTTTCAGTTAACTGACCCATAGATTTTTGTTCCAGTGACAACTTTCCTTTTTTCGTGCTTTGTTAGGTACACACGGGTTGTTGTGAGTCAACCAGTGTGTACACGAGTGCAGTAATGGGTTAGGGCGTGTGGGCCTTTACACAAGAGGATTTTCAAAGAGTTGTTCAGCAGAGTTTTGGCAAAGAAGGGATATGAGTTGGCCTGATGCTAGGTAAGCATGTGTGGTGAAAATTAGGGTTATAATAGATGCCCCCTAATGTGTGAGGTTAGAAGAGCATATGATGGCCGAAATACATTACCAATATTTACTGATGCATCGAACGATTGAGCCCAAGGATTAGGAACCAGGAGGTGCTGTATGCAAAATAACAAATGTCTCACCGAGGCGGGCATACCCATGCTCGGGATAAAAAAGAACCATGGCTACCAATCAAATACACTGTAGATCCATGTCAAATAACTATAAAGAGTAGCCGCGAATAATACACAGCGGAGCTGCATCTCGAAATCAGAAAGATATACATATAGAGTATCCATCTTCCAGAAGCTGATTCGGCCTGACGGCTGGACTTCAGAGCTCGAGCAACAACTTCAAAATCTTCTAAAACTCGGGTAAGAGTGTAATATGAGTGTACGACTGCACTACCCAGAGGTCTTCGACGGCTCATCGATCATGGACTTGATAATATTAATGATCAGACTGAAGGCTTCAGTGATTTCGAACAAGGACTTATTGGATGTTCAGGATGGCCGGGTATGCAGACAAGAGACATATTGCAGAGGGGCCGACTCAGGATTAGTGACAAACTTCCCTTGGACAATAGCATGAAAAGTGATAAGACTCAGGCAACATATATGTTAATCATAAGTCTACGAAGCAGGAGGCAACACAAAATCTCCATATGTTTGGAAGAATAACCAAGCGGTGGAGGACACGACTCTATATAGCGAGAAAAGCTTCCTAAGGTCGTACTACATCCCATAGTCTGATGATCAAACAGACATATGTGCTTTATCCAAGGGTGACTCATTATGCTGCCGATAAAGAAAATAATTTTCCCATCCTCTTTTTGGGGTATATTTGATTTTTTTTGTTCTTTTCGATAATTTTTGGAAAAAGAATAAAGGAATATTACGTTACAATGGAGGAACGAGTACTGCAAACATACAAGTTCAAGGCACAAGGACAAGACTGATGTTATGGTGAAATGATACTTGGGAAAAATCCTCCGGTGGCCAAAGGTGTTAAGATGCAGAAGAAAACTACCACCAGATAGACGTGGGGGTTTCTTTTTCATAAATTTAGTCCCTCAGGCCCGAAAAAGGAATAAAATTTTACCTGAGAGTACTCTTCTAAAGAATGGAAATTCGATAGAGTATACCTTTGTTTGTACAGTTGACCGTCCGGACCGAAAAAGGGGTAAACTACCACCGGACATGCGTGACTTCAAATTTCAGTTTAACGAGTGTGAAAGGCCACAAGATCGCTCGACAATCTTTTCATTTTTAGAGGGTCTGAAAAGGGCTTAAAAGGAGACCCGTTATTTTTGGGAGTCCTGAGGGTGAGACAAAGAGCGAAAAATAATCATGCAAATGAGGCTCAAACTCATATTCAGGAAAGACTATACGGACTCCCGAGCCTACAGTGTTTTTAGAAACGACATGGACACCATAATGCAACCAGGACCTACCTAGGGCATCCATGTTCTGGTAAGCTCTACCGCCAAGATGTGACACTTCTAAAGCAAATATGATGGTTCCGTGTCACAACTTGATGGGATCGACCCTATGGTAGATGAAAAAGACAACGAGGTGCAAAAATCAGGGTGGTAACCTAACCTATATGCTCAAGTTGACTTTTGATTTTTTTTTTATGGACCGTCAATATTTTCTCAAAACTCAAAAAAAAATGTCCCAATACCCGATCAAATCCCTCCCATATAACTCTTGAATCACTCTAAATGGTTTTTGGTATAAAGAAACTGATAAGGGAGGCGAAAAAAGTGACAAAAAGAGGCCAAAAAATCTATAAATAGAAGCTAGCAGCTCATTATCACCATTGATGATTTGGAAATTGACTCTGGAGCCAAAAGACCCCCTTTGCCAAAAACAGTGATTCCGGGAGCTACAGTGGGCGAAACGAACTTCTGCTTGGACCAAGTAAGTACAAACTCCATAATATAGCTATTCAATACTTCAATTTCAGTTTTTAATTTGTTTTTTGGGTGGGTGTCGACCCTAAAAAGGTCAGCCCTAGGTACACGTAGGCTGTCTCTGGATAGGCTAAGTGTACATTCAGGCAGAGTAAAGTTTGCCCGCATGTACACGTGACTGTCATCTCTACAGCCCGCGTGTACCCCCCTTTTGTAGTGAAAAATAAACCAAAAGCAAGTACTGACCCTCCTTCTCCTTGTTGTGTTGGCAGGATGTATGTCCAGTGGAGGGAAAGGGAGCATGAGGCAATCAGTGAGTTGGTTGTAGCAGATCCAAATGTCGTGGCCGTGTTAATGTAATGCAGTTTACTCAAATTTTTTCTATGTCCATTTATGCACGCAGAACCAAGGCTACTGGATGCCTTGATTGACTACTAGCACCCTAAAGCATATGCATTTATGCTAGAGGGGCAATCACTGGTGCCCACCAATGAGGATATCTACTTTCTGATTGGCCTCTCAAGGAGAGGGGAACCAGTCAACTTCCGGACGTTTCCTGCGGGGCCGAGCAAGATCTCGGAATTGATAGCTGAGCATTGTGAGGCTGGGATTGACTGTGTGGGCCCCCAGGTACCTATTGGTAAGATTACTAGCTTAGCGTTGCAGACTATATTGTTACTGATTGGGCGAATTACCGGCTCAGTAGCCTTGCATCAGGCATCTTGTGCACAGATGAACTGTGCCATCCAGTGCATGAATGCACAAATTTTCGACTGGAGTACCACACCGCTCGAGTGCATGAAGAGGCAATTGACAGATTGCTGTCAACGGACACAGAGGAACTTCGAGTTCGGGACTATCTTGTGTTCGTTCTTTTTTGAGAGAGTTATGAGTTTTAGTCCTCAGGTTGTAGTATGGGGAAATCAGGCCTCTTTCCCTGCAGTGTGTATATGGGTAGTATTACTGCTGCGACAGGGTGGTGGAAGGACCGTTGAGTCCTTCGACGATGATTTCTTTGCTTGGATGTCACGACAGATTCCTGTGATTGAGGACTACCCATATGTAGGGATAGATTTCTCTAGAGATCCTAAGATACCCGTGCCTCTTGGTGAGGAGCGAGGGGAGATGGGTAAGTCTCCACCTTTGTAGTTTTTTTTTGTTTGCATATGTAATTTTTATGTCATTTTTGTTATATATATCATTTTTTTGTATGCCAGAGTATTTGACGGATAAACGTTTGTTGCATGCAGATGTGGGACCCGTGCGACTTGCCGATTATGCATGGAACATGCGTCGTCCATGGCCAGAGGCCGSGACTGCAACCACTAGGGGAGCAATAGTAGCAGGGAACCTCCCAGCCAGAGAGGCCGAGAGAGTCCTTAGATGAGTTGATCAGAACTTCACTGCGCTCACTCGCACGGTCCCGATGGTAGAGATAGAGGACCTACCGCCATCCATGCAACCTCATGTAGTGGGGGCACCTCGGACATGGGTCCGATTGTTTAGGCATTTAGCCCGTGCTGTGGATGATTATAACAGGGCCCATAGGCCTTGAACCTACTTAGACTTTTTATGTGCCACGAGCACCTACTTGTATATATTTTTTGAGGGCATAAGCCCGGTGACTCGTTACTACCCATTTTTGAGGCGCTTGCGTCCATCTATGTACTCTGATTATTTTATGATGTTATATATGGTTTTTATCTTTTCTGTCTTATGGATTCTGTGTGCAAAAATGTATTTACATGTTTATGTCAATGTTCTTTCATATATGTGCAAGATGCCAATCTAAAATTTGATTAGCTAGAGTATCTATAATTTGGTTTAATCTCCTAGGAACATGAAAATATGTAATATAATCAAAGTTTCATTCTAAGAGACGTACCCTAAGGAATCGTCAGTGTAAATTCGGATCATGAACCCGTTATACTCTGTTTAGCTGTGACACAACCAGTTGAGCGTCGAGATAGACCTGGAGATGAGATATACCCAATGACAAGGCATCATGAAGCAACTCAATAACTGCACTATACTCAGTGACATTATTTGTGGTGTCACCTAAGCATATACCTCTGGAAGATAACAACTGGCCCTGAGGTGAAAAGATTAACCAAGCTACAGAGTCAAGCCTCCGCGTGTGCCGACTATCACCGTCTTCATACCCAACGAACACCTCGGAATCACTTGACATCTGCCATATTGACGAAAGATAACATCAATGACACGTCCATAACACTTAAAAGAAACTTAAAAACTAATAGTACAAAGACTATACATATGTTATAGAAAGTTACCCACAGTGACCTGTCTATGAGTAATACTTCTTGAGGTAGAGCCCATTTCTAGGCTCCGCCAAAGCATTCCCTTAAAAATCAACCAAACGATAAGCACCCTTTTTTAATACCCCTTTTACAATGAAGGGTCCGAACCACATGGGTTTAAACTTTCTTGCCCCCAAGGGGTCCTTATCTTGGTCATAGACCAGGACAAGGTAGCCTTCAGAAAAAATCCGAGGACGAACGGACCTATCATATTGACACTTGACCTTATGTTTGTGAGCCTCGTTGGCCAGGGCCACATCGTGTTAGAAAAACAGGACCGCAGAGCAATAAAATAAAACAAATGTAGAAA
>ML781342.1:426483-436896 GCA_009831015.1 Picea engelmannii | reverse complement strand
CCTAACCTCATCATCAAAGTCCACTTTTACAGAACTTAGTTGATTAGTAACCTTATTAAATTCATTTAAATGATCTGCAACAGACCCACCTTCCGACATCTTCATATTAAATAATCTCTTCATTAGAAATACCTTATTGGACGCTGAGGGTTTTTCATACAATTTGGCCAACGCGTCCATCAAACCCTTCGTTGTATTTTCTTTCGAGATATTAAAAGCCACTGACGCTGTCAGGCTCAGCCGTATCGTTCCTAGAGCCTTTCTGTCAAGAATCTCCCATTATTCGTCCTTCATGGCCGCCAGCTTCTTTGCTACTCCGCTCAATGGTAGGAATAGATTCTTCTGATATAAATAGTCTTCCATCTGCATCTTCCATAACTGGTAGTTTTGGCCATTAAATTTCTCGACCCTAAACTTTCCATCTTCCAACATTTCTCCCACTCGAACTAGGAACCCTCTTTTCCTGCNAGTTACCTTACGCTCTGATACCAGTTGTTAGAAAAATAGGACCGTGGAGCAATAAAATAAAACAAATGCAGAAACAAAACATAGAAGACACACAATACAAGAGAGACACGGATTTACGTGGTTCACCCAGTGTGGGCTACGTCCACCAGAGAAATTGCCAGGTCCTTCCTTTATTATTATCCAGCAAATGAAGGGATACAACCTACAAAAGAACCTGCTGTAACTTCCTCTTCTTTCTCTCACAGTCTCCTCTCTCAGAATACAATATTCACCATCATCCATAGCCGCAATACATTTCCCTCATAAAAGAGGGTTGCCTTCTAGGGAAAAAAACCCTAACATAATCTCTACCGTTAGATCTGCGACCTTATAAATACTTCATGGGGTATAAACACGGCTGAAAGCAAAGACCTCTGAATCAAGAAGATAATCAGGCTCCACAAACAACACATCGTGATGCTGCCCATCGAGCTGCTCAAGGTGTACTAACTGTTCTTCAAGCGGAGAAGTGTCTAGCAATTACTGTACTGCCAATTTTAGAGATGGGATTTGACATTCGATGGGCAAGACTACCTCCAGCCCGTAAACGAGTTGAAAAGGGGAGAAATCGGTTGCAGTCTTAACAGATGTTCGGTAAGCCCATAATGCTGAGTATAACATCAAATGCCAATTTGACTTGGCTGAGTTGATAGTTCACTGTAGAATAGTCTTAAGAGTTTTGTTTACAGCTTCCACCTGCCCATTGGCTTGGGGGTAGTAAGGTGATGAATGCTCTTTCCGTAACCCAAGATTTGATGTTAACTTGGACATCATTTGGTTCTAAAAGTGACTTCCATGGTCAGTGACAATCTCTCTTAGGACGCCGAACCTTGCTATGATCTGGCTGAATAAGAAGAGAGCTGCAATCTTTCCATCATCTTTAAACGTTGGCATAGCTTCGACCCACTTAGTGAAGTAGTCGACAACTACGATGATATAGCGGTGCCCCCTTGTTGATGGGGGGTTGCATGTAGTGTAATCAATCCCCCACTTAGTGAAGGGACCAACTGTGATGACAGGAAACATAGGAGCGGGATGTGCCCTCATCTTCCAGGAGAAGATTTGGCACAGATGACACTTCTTGACCGATTCGATACAATCTTTAATAAGTGTCGGCCAGAAGTAACCTGCTCGTAAAATAATTTGGGCTGTTGCCAACCCAGATGAATGACCGCCACAAGCTCCAGTATGGCAATCGTTGAGCACGATGATGGCCTCCTCATGCAGTCTACACCTCTCCGATACAACGTATCATAGAGTATGAGATAATTCTTAGCCTGATGGCGTATCCGCTGACGCTCTTCATGAGAAGCAAAGGTGGGGCATTTCAAAGTCTGGAGATAGATAAGTGTATCTCCGTACTAGGGTTCTGAAGATGCAATAAAAAAAAAATCTCCCCGGATAGGCGATTCCTCAAGCACAACGTCACCTGACTCAACCGAAAGTTCCGAAATAAGCTCTGCGAAGACCAATGACTTCTTGGACTTGGCTGAAATGAATTCTAAGTCAAATTCTTGGAGGATGACTATCCATCTATTGATTTTTCCGCCTATAACTCGTCGTGTCAACATGTATTGGAATGGATTCACGACAACAATGATGATGGTCTTGCGAAATAGAACATAGTGACAGAACCGTTGAATAGCATGAACTGCTGCCAATGCAAGTTTTTCGATATGAGAATAATTGAGTTCCGGTCCTACGAGGCCTCGACTTAGGTAATAGATCACGTATTCTGAGAACGAATCATCTTCCTGAACTAAAACCATGCCAATGGTTGACTCTGCGGCAGCCAGATATAATAAGAATTTTTTTTATAGTTAGGTGGCCGTAGCAGAGGTGAGGTTGTGAGGGCGTGTTTTAATGCGTCGAAAGAGCGTTGTGCAGCTTCATCCCAGAAAAAAGGGACGTATTTCTTTAGTAAATGCATAAAGCCCTTGGTGATTTCCGCATAGTTGGTGATTAAGCATCGTAAGAAGTTCGCCTTGTCTTGTAGACTCTGAAGTTGTAGGATTGTGCGTGGGGGGGGCAATTGGATTATTGCCTCCACCTTAAGAGGATCGACCATGATCCCTGTTGTTGATACGATGAAACCTAACAATCGTCCTGATGTTACGCAGAAGCTGCACTTGTTTGGATTCAAGCGAATCCTAAAGTAGCGACAGCGTTCAAAGATTAGTCTAAGGTGTGTGGGATGATCCGTTCACTTGCGAGAGCGTGATGCTAAATAATCTAGATATGCCTCGACTATATGCTTGAGGTCATCAAAAGAAAAAGACATGGCCCGTTGGAATGTGGCTCCAACATTTTTAAGGCCAAAAGGCATCTTACGATATGTGAATGTACCCGATGGACAAATGAATGTCATTTTATGCTGGTCTTCAGGTTTGATTTGGATTTTATTATATCCCGAAAAACCGTCCATGAAAGAAAAGGCTTCACAACCGGCACATTCATCAATGATCTGGTCAATGAATGGCATTGGAAAATTATCTTTGGGACATGCCTTGTTCAAATCACGGAAATCGGTACATACACGAAT
Organism: Picea engelmannii; assembly: GCA_009831015.1. Taxonomy (NCBI): domain Eukaryota; kingdom Viridiplantae; phylum Streptophyta; class Pinopsida; order Pinales; family Pinaceae; genus Picea; species Picea engelmannii. The sequence continues at coordinate 433,847 of ML781342.1, read as the reverse complement.
CGTGCCTTGTTTTTTATTGACTGGCACAGGATTTGACACCCATTGAGTCAAATGGATAGGATAAATAAAACCTGCCTTTAGCAATTTCTCAACCTCAATCTTGATGGCTGCTGCTTTCTTGGGATTGTCTGGACGAAGTTTTTGTCGAACAGGCTTGGCATCAGGATACGTTGTGATTTCATGTTCAACTGTTTTCGGATCAATACCTGGCATTTCCTCATAAGACCAGGAAAAAATGTCGTGAAATTCTTTGAAAAGATCCATGTAAATTTGAATCTCTTTGGGGGAGCAATCCGCTCCGATGAAGACATTCTCCACAACGTCGGGGTTTTGGGAGATGTTGATGGGTATAGTTTCAACAATAGTTGCCATATTTCCCTCAACATAAATTTCTTGTGTAGCTAAGAGATTAATAGGACATGGCTGATCTCTCGTCATGGTAACGGTGAATTCTCCTGCTTCGATTCGGCTTAACTCTAGGAGAAAATATGATCTGTTATGAAGATCTTACCAAGGGTGTCTGGACTAGTCATTGCTTCAATTACTGCTTCATCAGAAGGCAAGACTAAGTCTAACGAATCGATGTTAGCGAGAGAACCCTGAGCCCAAATAGGCTCTAGAAGTGGATCTAACTCTTGTGCAGGAGTCAGATCAAGGTTAGATGAAGCTTGCTGGACTACAAAGTATGCTACCTCAGCGGAAGACAAGGGCATGGCCATGCCTGAGTGTCCCATCTCATCCATCATGGCTGATGGGGAAGGAAGAATCCAAGGATCCTCAAAGTAAGTCGTGTGGAACGACGAAACTTGAAAAATCTCAACCTTATGGTGATTAGATATAAATTTGATATCATCCTTAGGAGGTGGGAAATCGAAAGTACCCATCAAGTATGGGCACAAACCAACTCCTACATTAACGACACCTGGTTGAGGATTATCAATCATCGGGACCGTGGATGCCCCCAAAACTGGGTCAGGTCTGGAGAAAGACAGTTGATCAATGGTCACTATCCGACCCTCGTGTGGAAACAACAAGACTCGAAAAACTATAGCAACCACAACTTACATAGCATAAGTCCAACTCCGTCCTAACAAGAGATTATAGTCGAGGGGAGCATCGACTACCTCTACTTCGACACACACAGTTTTCCCTCCTAACTGCATAGGGAAAGAAGGAATGATTCCATGTGGTTGGAATGAATGACCGTCGAAAGAATTGAGGAGAGTAGGTGATGGAGACAAAACGGGCTGGCTGATGGCCTTCTAGCATGCTAATGACATAACGCATGTCGAGGCACCCTCGTTGACCACCTTGCAGAAAATATTGCGAGTAACAGTTTTTGTGGGATGAGCCACTACTATCTGAAACGCGACATGGTAAGGCAGACGAGGTTTTAAGTCAGTTGTATCTAACATGATGGTGCCCGGATTACAAGTCTCAGTGGAGCCCAAAGTGGTTAACAAGTCTTTCCTCTGAGCAGGGCAGCTTTGGAGGACCTCCAAAGCAGACATCGCACAAGGGGTTTGTGATAAATCCTCCACCACAGAGTAATTCTGAGCGGCCCTTGCGTTTGGGTTGTGAGAAGATTTTTTAAATGCACCCTTTGGAATGCATGTCATTGTTTCTCCCAATGTCTTCTTAATCTGTAGAGGAAGAGATGGGAGATCAACTTCTTTACCCTTCTCAGAAGAGGTTGGTTTACTATAGTTGGGCGCTCTAGTTGTTATGAAAGCATCACCCCTAACCATATATACGTTCGCGGATGAGGGATTGTTTGGAGGAGGGAAGGTTTCTTGGATGCCCCCTTCTGTGCTTGTAGAGGCTTGAGTTAGATTTTGCCCATGTTGAAAGGGATTAGTCAACACTGCTTGCTGTTGCTGTGTGACAAACTTTTGGGCCTCTGCAAGTCGAGGACAAAGATGGGTTGGGTGGTATTCTGCGCACAAGTTGCATGGATATCTTGCCTTCCATTTTTCCGTGTTGTCCATGCCAGCATTATCAGTGGGTTTTTTATCCCCCTTACCCTTCTTTCGTTGTTTTTTCTTCCCTTTAGGCTATTGGGTGGCCTTTGGGTTAGTCGACTGCACGGTGTGTACTTCCGACATTTGGGTAGGGGGAGAAACCAAAGCAGTAGTTTGGCTGGCCGCTGTGTGTTGTATGCATAATTGTTGCAATTGTTTTGTCAATTTCTTAGCAGGCTTGGTTTGTGCTGAACCAACAATACCATCAGCATGTGGTCCAGCTCTCTGTCTAGTTTTATCCAGTATCGAACGTGGCGCATCTGGCAAGATGTTGTATAATAAACCAGACTAAGAATAGATGAGCTCAAACTATTGAGCCCTCATGATGGCATCTTCTTCGGAGAAAATTCCAGACGTTGCGACGTCTTTGGATAACTGTGGGACCAAAGACTTAAGGAACCACTCAAGTAGGAATGCTGGTGGGACTGGTACTTTGATTAGACTCTTTCGGCATCTCCATTCTCGAATATGATTAGAGATATGGTCCACTGTTGTCTGTTCGAAATTGGCGAGCAGCTCTGTGCCAGCATCGTATCTCACAGGTAACTGAAAATGGTTAAGGAAGGCCATCGCCAGTTCGCCAAAATAAGAGTATCTTGAGCGATCGAGCTCGATGTACCATTTCACGACACTCCCAATAAGAGTACGTTGAAACAATCACAACTGTACGGAGTCATCTTTCAATGAGTTAGATGAGCACCAAAGATGAAAGGTAGTCACATGATCACATGGATCTTCATTAGGCTTGGCCTCAAACTTTGGAATGTCTGAAGTCAACTTCGTCGGCATAGGAGGCCAACGTGGATCGTGACAAATAGGATCATTTAACAACCTTGTCAAATCTGGCAAGTGTAAAGTTGCCAGTAATGGTAGTTTGGGTTGTTGCTGATAGCCTGGGAAAAAGGGTCCTGGAGTTTGATTGGCACCAGGTTGCCAAGAAAAGTTTGGCTGCTGGCCCAGATTCTGGTAGAAACCATGGCCCTGACCAGCATAAGGATTTTTCATCTATGGAGACATCATCAACGGATTTCCCAAAAAGGACATAGAGTGTTGGGCATGCATTGTATTCGGAGGACTTTGGGAAGGATTACCCCATGACGGTCCTGCGGGGAGAGGCATAGAAGTCTATTCGGGGTTCCATTGATTGTTGAAAGAATTACCCCAGAACGACATTCTGGAGGAGGGAACGGATCCTTGTCCTGAATTCCAAGGTCCTGCTATGTGTGCCCCCTGTGTAGGAATAGTACCCTGCGCAGGAGTAGATTGTCCAAAAATGGGGTTGCCCCCAGACGGGAAAGCAGCTGACGAGAAAAGTGTTGTTACCAAAATTTTCGTTCCAAGAAAACGGTGTTGAACCTACTGGCATACTGTGCGAAGGGGGTCCCTGAATCCCTGCTCCAAATAAACTAGTGTGTGTAGGCTGCCCGACGGACTGCTGATGCGGACCACCAAGCGAAGGGGACGAAGGAGGGATATGACCTCCTGCATAAGAAAAAGTGTTAAAAGGGACAAAATTGCCCCCGAGTTGACCTTGCAGAGGAGCACTAGAGCTCCCTACCCCCAGACCCAAAGTCTGTAAAGTGGAGTAGGTTAGTACAAGACTTGTTCCAAAACTAGGCATACCGTAAGAAAATGGAGGGCCTGTCGCACTAGGTGTGAAGGGGGTTGTGGCCGCCGCCATAGACGGGTTCGGTCCACTGTGTGACGTAGTTGCGGCCGAGACCATGGTGGCTTGAACCGATGACGGTAAGTTAGGAGATGACTCTCCTGTGGTGGCAACTGTGATGGGAATTGACGAATTCCCAGAAGGATTAACAACATTTGTTTCCATTGCTGTGTGAGGCACTGTCTGGCGTTCGTGAAATTGGATTGGTACAATAAACGGTGCCAAGATATCAGTGGTTGGGGTTTCAACCGAGCCAAGAGAAACTACTTCAAGGTTCAAAATGGTTGATTCCTCCGGGAGTTGTTCGGGCACAAAGGTTTGTAACCCAGTCGCTTCAAAAGACCCTTGTTGGTCTAGCTTTTGCCTTAATGGTGGCGAGGGTGGCTCCAGTGTAACCGATGGTAGGCCAAGAATCCTTCGTGACCGGTGGAGCTCGAGATCCTCCACTGTGTGAGAATATCCAAGACACGCTAAGGTATTCTAAACGTTCAAAAGTAACCCACACTAAAAAATAAGCCCCTAAGAGATAAGACAAGCAATCACTAAAATATTTGGAAGAACAGTTACAACAACCAACACTAGAGCAACTTACCGGTGCAAGTGAAACTCGAACACGGAAGCACCCTCCGGGTATACTTTGCAAAGCGTGGCTCGATGTCTGTCCTAGGTACCACGGTATACCCCCACAATCACCTGTGTATGTCCCTAAAAAGATTGGCAACTAGGTTGCCAGCACGCGAACAGTCACCAGGCGGGTACAATCAAAAGTTGGGTAGACCATAATGAGCAGGGTATCAAGCCCGAAACCTATCAAGGGTATTGAGAGAAAATGGTCCGAAAGACAACTGAGGAACTCGAACGGATTCGAGACCCACGAAGCCCCGTGGAAAATGCAAACGACGGAATCCCAAAACAAGCCCTCTATATGTGTTCTCCACTACGATTGGTCTGGCTTTGGAGGGGTTATCTCTACTACCTTTCTGCACACGACCTCGTGTTTATCCCCTGTGTTAGAGGGGGGTCCTAGATAAATTCCATGAAACTAGACTTAGACACTCCCTTTCTTAGACTCTAATGTTTGGTTTTGAATGGCCTTGAAGAGTTTCCTCTCCAACCTAATCCAAGTCCCTAGTCCTGAACTAGTTTGTGAACCCTACAAACATAAAAGTCTAGTAGATTTTAAAATTAGCATTGCCTTTATGGATTTATATTACGTCAAGGGGTATGAGGGTGAAACTGATGATGTGTAAAGACGAAAGAAAAAATGAATGAAAAAGCTGGAAACAAAAAAACTTTTACTAAATGCAAAATTTCAACAACTTTTCACAAAGAAAGATTTTTTTTTTGAATTTTTCTAAGATTTTATACAGAAAACTCAAAGGAATTTCGCTCGACTATGAGCTACTTATGATCTAAGTGAACTGCAAAAAAAACTTACGAAATAAAAAGACTTTTCCCTAGCTAATGATGCAGAAACACACTCCTCAACCAAAGAAGAAAATGAAAAGAGATTTATTTATTTATTTAAGTGCTAGTAAAGAAGAAAAGGGAAAATACCGATAAGCAAAAAACCAAGAAAAACAAATTATGGATTAAAGCGCAGATCACAAAGAATCAGAGTAAAGAATCACATAATGGCAATAAAAAAAACAAAGACTCTCACGCTTGTCTAAAAACCATAATTTTTTATTTTTATTTTCTGTCAACTATTAACTGAGAAAAATCAGGCTAAGGGTAAGATGACCTAACCTACTAACTGTTCAAACCTAGACTCAAACACCTGAGAGGAATACTTCTTATCAAAGGAGGGGACCGGCTACCGCTCCTTGAACCTGATCCTAGGCTCCTCTTCTTTTGTCCTTCAACTACTTTGCGTTAAGTCTCCTTTGGCACGAGGAAAGGCTAAAGGGTTGGGACAATGGATTACGTAAATGGGCAGAGTTTCTTCGCTATATTTTTTCCTCCTCCAAATGGTACCCCTACCCCTTATTTTATAGGCTAGAAGGAGCTAGGGTTTTGGACGAACCCTCGGCCATGCATGGCCGAGAGTTTCAATTAACTGACCCATAGCTTTTTGTTCCGTCAACAACTTTCCTTTTTTCATGCTTTGTTAGGTACATGCGGGCTGTTGTGAGTCAGCCAGCATGTACACACGTGCAGTAATGGGTTAGGGCACGTGGGACTTTACACAAGAGGATTTTCAAAGAGTTGTTCAACAGAGTTTTGGCAAAGAAGAGATATGAGTTGGCCTGATGCCAGGTAAGAAAGTGTGGTTCAATTTAGGGTTATAACACATATGTTTCCTTAAAAAAATTTGGACCCTCATGGTCACCCTCCTCTACTATCGACGCATTCTCTTCTAGTTGTACTACTACCCATCTATTCATATTGTTGACTTCATCAATTTCCATGTTAGTCATGTTCAATTCTAAACCGCCAAGGTCTGGAGTAACACCTTCATTTGGGTCCCTTTTTATTTTGGGGACAATGGTAATGGTTTATGTTGCCTCCAAACAGTATCACGGGGGGTCCCCACTGTCTCCATCATATGCACATCCATGATTTTTTTTCTTCCACCTGCACTAATCTCTTGATCCTTGTGGCCCGAAGAGGGGCTCTTATGGGGCGATTTGCTACGCCACCTTTTGTGCTGGTGGTGGATCTACCCCTTTGTCTATGTTTTGGTTGCATGTTTCCTTCCAAGGGAGATACCTCTGTTATTGGATAAATCCGTAAGTGCGGACACAAACCGATCTCCCTAGATCCACCTGGATCTATAACAAAGCAAGACAGAATATGACTCTTTCCCTAGATTCTAACCATTGAATTAAATAAGAGGAAATAATAAGGAACATACCTTATTAATGCTTCCTTTGGTCTTTGTTGCTCCCGCTTCGCTCCAATGCTCGTGTACAGTCAAGACCAAAACAATACAAACCAAGTGGAGTGAAGAAAGCACAATTTATTCAATAGTGAATCTATGTATATGATCAAGGAGTTATACAATAAAGTGGAACTAGCTTTATGGGAAAGAATCATATTACTGTATCATATTAAATGTGAAAGAGAGATTACAACCGTTGTCTTGATGTCGTAAGGTCCCTTCCAACTGTCCTTCATTCCCCACACACTTCTTGCTCCAAGGATTCTGAAACCATAGATCTGATAGCTACTCACAATCTCTCTTGACAAAGAAAATCTCAAAGCCACTCTAACCAAGCCAAAGATAACAAGCTCAAGAACCAACAAAAGCTAACCCAAGCTAATTTTCTCCATGAGAATTCCTCTCCTTTTATAATTTGAAGAGGATAAGGTGAGGAGGTTAGGATGATCCCACTAAATCATGAAAGCGAGTAAGATCCAAACCATTCAGATTCCACCTCACCATAGAAGTTTCTCCTTTTAGAAGATTAGAGAAAACGCTCATTTTTCCCACTTGTTGGCATTCTCGCACCCTAGCTATAGAGCAACCTGCGAACACCTCGCACCCTGACTATAGTGCAACCTGCGAGAATGGGTCATTCTCACACCCTGCCTATATAGAAACCTGCGAACATCCTTTTTTATAAGGTTTTTACATAGGAAAATGCAACTTCTTTTCTCAGGAAAAGTTCTTCTCCCTTCTCTCTTTAGGAACTCAGGCCACTGACCCCTCTGAAGGAAACAGATAGGTTTAC
>ML781342.1:413542-423949 GCA_009831015.1 Picea engelmannii | reverse complement strand
GGGGTCAATGAATGAAAGTTGATCAACAGTCACAACCCATCCATCGTGAGGGAAAGATATCACATGAAAAAGAGTAGACACAATAGCTTTCATGGCATAGACATAATCTCACCCAAGGAGTAAAGAGAAATCCAAGGGGTCTTGGACTACCATGACATCAATGAAGACAATTTTCCCTCCCAAAGTTACAGGAAATTGGGGAAGGGTCCCTAAAGGTAAACTAGTTCTTCTGTTAAAAGCTAACAGATTCTGCGTAACCGGAGCAAGTGGAGGACAACCCAAAGCTTGCCAAGCAAGAGAGGACAAAATACTAACAGACGAACCTTCATCTATCAAAGTTTGAGGAACATCCCGACCACAAACCTGTATTCTAATCTGGAAAGGTATGTAAGAAGGAAGACGAGGTCCAGTTAGCACATCCCAATCAAAATGGATGGCCTCATTACTTGGAGGGGGTCCTACGGGAGGAGGAGGAATACCCCTCGGCACGGTAGAGTCTGTATCAACGAGAAAAACATGGGCAGTATCGGGTTTACTCTCGAGCGAGAGAGTAGGATCGACCGATGGAGAGATCAGATCGACCACTTGAGTTTCATTCTTTAAAGAGAGAATGGGGTCGAAAGATGGACACAGATCGACCACTTGGGTGACACTCTCTGAGGGGAGAGTGGGATAGACCAAGGATGGTATCGGATCAACCACTTTGTCAACTGGTTCAACTAAGGACGTGACCAGATTGACGAAATGATCAACTGGATTGACCGGGGAAGGGACCAGAGTGATTGGATAAATCCGTAAGTGCGGACACAAACCGATCTCCCTAGATCCACCTGGATCTAGAACAAAGCAAGACAAATTATGACTCTTTCCCTAGATTCTAACCATTGAATTAAATACGAGGCAATAATAAGGAACATACCTTATTAACGCTTCCTTTGGTCTTTGTTGCTCCCGCTTCGCTCCAATGCTCTTGTACAGTCAAGACCAAAACAATACAAACCAAGTGGAGTGAAGAAAGCACAATTTATTCAATAGTGAATCTATGTATATGATCAAGGAGTTATACAATAAAGTGGAACTAGCTTTATGGGAAAGAATCATATTACTGTATCATATTAAATGTGAAAGAGAGATTACAACCGTTGCCTTGATGTCATAAGGTCCCTTCCAACTGTCCTTCATTCCCCACACACTTCTTGCTCCAAGGATTCTGAAACCATAGATCTGATAGCTACTCACAATCTCTCTTGACAAAGAAAATCTCAAAGCCACTCTAACCAAGCCAAAGCTAACAAGCTCAAGAACCAACAAAAGCTAACCCAAGCTAACTTTCTCCATGAAAATTCCTCTCCTTTTATAAGTTGAAGAGGATAAGGTGAGGAGGTTAGGATGATCCCACTAAATCATGAAAGCGAGTAAGATCCAAACCATTCGGATGCCACCTCACCATAGAAGTTTCTCCTTCTAGAAGATTCGAGAAAACGCTCATTTTTCCCACGTGCTGGCATTCTCGCACCCTAGCTATAGAGAAACCTGCGAACACCTCGCACCCTAGCTATAGTGCAACCTGCGAGAATGGGTCATTCTCGCACCCTGCCTATATAGCAACATGCGAACATACTTTTTTATAAGGTTTTTACATAGGAAAATGCAACTTCTTTTCTCAGGAAAAGTTCTTCTCCCTTCTCTCTTTTGGAACTCAGGCCACTGACCCCTCTGAAGGAAACATATAGGTTTACAGCATTAAAGATCATAGGGATGACGAAAATAATGTGTAACAACCTCCACAACACCAATGTTTGAACTTACCCTAGTATGTGCATCTTCATGAGCGGGTTGTTTCTTATTTTTGGTAATAATTTTTCTTGGGGTAGTTTTCACCTTAGCCTTGACATGTGAGTCTTCTTTGTCATCACACCCTTCTAAAATTTCTTGCACCTTACTGAATATTGAGGAATAACCGATTGATACCATATGGGTCGTGGAAAAACCTTTTGGGTAAAAGCCACTGATGGCTATTGCTTCTTTCATATTAAAGGATTCAAATAATCCCTCCATTTCGGTGAGACTTAAGGAAATTTTGACTGAAATACCAATTATTTTAAATGGCATGGGAATAGATTTCCTCTTTCTATTCTTATCAAAGAACAAGGACCATGTCATGTAATATTTGCACAAATCATACAAAAATAATATATCACTCACAAACCTAGGAAGAAGTAGGGGTTTATCTTCGAAGCCAAAAATCCTTATGTATGTGAATTTTTCTTCAAAAAAAAACACACTCCTTCCCCCTTGAGAAAATCCAGGGCCACTTCCATAACCCTGTCTATTTCATTCCTCGTGAGCATGCTTATGCATTCCTTGACAAAGGAATCTTGGATTTGGTAAAAAAAATGGTGCCTTATGCTTCCATAGTGTAGGATACCAAAATTGAGAGGGGTCTTCTTCAAAATTTAGATTTCCCCTTAGGGGAATTCCATCAAATGTATTACAATAATAAAGAGTGAGAACCAAATAAGAGGTAATGTACAACCTCTTAGTCTGAATAAAAATGGACAATTGATGGGAGATCTTGTTTGATATGATTTGATCCTAATCAAATATAGTACCTATCTTTATTGAGTAAGTGATTATATAAAGGACATACCTGGGGCCATATGCTAGTGAGTCTTGACCCACCAATCATGCAAAAAGGCAAGTGAATTATTTAAATGAATGAGCCAACATACATGTTTTGATTTCATTGATGTTCGAGGATCTGACCAGGGGATGAACCAAAAATTCCTTGACTCAACCCATGTCGCCGCCTTGAGTTTCCAAAAAGGAATCTACTTTAGGAAGCTTCAATACTTTGTCTGGTGTCGGGAGACACAACATGATTTTGAATGTATTTGGTGTTAAAGGGATATGATTTCTTCCACTTTCCTTAACCTCAATGAGTCAATGCTTTGAATCAAATATCTTAGCACACTAGGTGACCAATTCTTTGAAATGAAATGCCTTAAGAATGCATCCATCTTTTACTATCCATGATGTCAAAATTTTTTCTTGAGCTGGTCTTCTTGAGACAGTTTAGAATACCAATTATATGTTATATATCATTGCAAATCCATACTGTCATGAGCCAGTGAATTTACCATGTATCCAAAAAATGGTTATTTCTTCTTCCTTTTCCACTTTCAATGCATTTGGTAAAGTGTGAGGATTACATGTATAAATTTTGTTTCCTTTTTGATAGGGGCCCCTTAATCATACATTAGGGAAAGTTTACTTTTAAAATTTTCCCCTTTTTACATTTGGTGCATGTCGCTCATTAAATGGTAACTTCCATTTGCATACATGGTGATCAAGGGAAATGTGCGAGAATTAATCCTCATTAATTAACAATAGTCGTTCTCATCTTGTGGGAATTTTGTGATGGATATGATGGGATTACCTAGGTAAAACCAATTACATCCTACATGGAATATGGATTTGTATCACATAGCATGTGGTTTTTGGGAATCAAGAAATGATGTGGCATACAGGTTGTGGGAGGAAGGATGATGTGGGGGGGTGCGTTAGTTTATCCTTCCACATGAGTATTATAGCCTTAATTTCCACCCTACAGGTCCATAAGAGAATCCAACAGAAGATGAAATCCAAGACACAAATCTAGTTAATATTTAGGCCACTATTGAAGGGTGTCACTTGTCATACATTGACAACAAGTGACTAGTCACTGTTCATCTATAGTGAAGCCCACAATGCCCTTTGTTATATTCTATATTCACATAGTTTTGAAGACGTAAGAAAGGGATGAGTTGGTTCTTTGTGGCATGAGTTTTGGAACTCACATCATGTGAGTATCCATTGGCTTCTAGAAGATATAGAAGCTCTCCCAAGACTTTTCCAATGATCTGTATAAAGAATGAAAATATTGAGCATGAGGAGGAATAATCATTTACAGATCTATGTTACCAAAATTCAGAGGTGCTTATCCATCTACATTATTTGTAGTCAGGATTCCTATCTTGGTTGAAGAGATGAGGAGGAACAAGGAGCAAGGGGCAAAGGGGATTGCATCTACAACAAGAGGTAATTGTATTTATGTAATTCCATTATTCACATTAATAGATAATTGGTTTTCCCCTATGAATGCTTATATTTTATGCATACATGTTTAGATATGGTTTATTTTATTATAGCTCAAGTTATATCCAAGCCAGATCTAGGATTATAACATTAGGAAGAGAAGTAGAATGGTATTTTTTTGTCTCTTGTGTGTAGGAAGCAAGTTGTAGGAGCTAGATTTGGAACTTCAGGACTACAACGACTGGGACATACAAAGGACAACCTTCAGAACAAGGTATGCCATTCTTCCATTTCCTTGTGTAACATTGAATCTTATTGTTTGTTTCTAGAAAATACATAGAAGTCTAGCCCTATGTCTGTCTAGGATCAATAGGAAGATCCTAGGGAGATGCTTTTTCCCACCCATGATATTTTCTCCATAACAAAACTGATGACTTCACTGGCAAATAATATTTGATTATTCTCTAGTTTAGAATCCCTTTCCTTTTATCCTCTATTTTGATTTGATAGTTTTCTTCCCTTATACTAGCTCACAGGGTTCGATCCCTTAGATCTAATTGGATTTGAGTAAGATATCTCTTTTTGAAAAATTTCGGAGGGTATCGCTTGTTTCACCACTTTTGACAAGCGACTAGTCGCTTGTTGCAAGTCAGTTGACCTACGACATCCCCTGTAAGTTGGAAAAATTGCAGAATTATCATATTTCAATGATCAGATCTGATTTCTCTGGTTTTTGGGATCTCTGATTGGTCTGTTTCTATAGATCTTAACTCTTACTAAGTCCTTTTGTCACACCATAGGTCTTCAATTTTGGTTTGAAGTTTGTTTGTGTGGCTTGTTTGTATTTCTTGGTTACACTTGGTTGTTGTCTAGTGATCCATAGAAGTTGAGAAATGCACCCAAGATATATGAATAGATCTAGTAGTGTTTTGTGTTGATTGTATTTGGTTTGTTTGTCCTCTAGTGATTAGTGCTCATTAATAGGCCCAATTTCACAGCTAAGTTTTGGGTGAGAATCTTATAGACACATTGGAGTGGGTTTTTCAGCATCACTACCAATTTCCTACAACCTTTGCTTGTAGATTTGTTGGTTTCCATTTGAACATTATGTTCTTGTTTAGACTAAGAAACATTTGCATCATACTTGGAAAAACAATGTTTGCATGGTTACGATATTTGGAAGCATTAGGGACAAAGTGCATTGGTGAAGTGTTTAGTTTGAGTTCTTGTAATAATTTTGGACTGACTTGTTTGCATGGTTGCTTATTTTTTGAGATTTCATTCTGAAGTATAAAAAGAAAAAGATATATTTTCCCTCCCATAGTTAGAATTCATCAAATTGAACAGGTGAATTAACATTTTTTGCATTGCTTTGGTTGGGTCAAGAGTAAACACCATAAATTTTTCATCCATTTTCCCTTTTACATAAAAAACATCCATAAGAAAATAATTCATAAACTAAAATCAACTAGACTATTTTCTTTGCTAGAAAAAAACCATTATATAGGTTTAATACCTTGGAATAGGATTGGAGAGTACACTCTTCAATGCCATCGAAATGAAACCTAGAGGTATTAAAGAGTGTAAAAATCAGTTTTTCAACTAGTGTCTCAGGAAGATCCTCTAACATAGGAGTCTAGCACAAGGTTGCATCGAGACAAGTAGGGAGATTACCCTTTCTGCGTGTTTTGGTATTTGTGGTATCTCTTCGATTAATACATATACGGGGGTATGGTTGGTACCACACCTTTGTGTGATGTAATGCCTTCAAATCTTTGGGCTTAGTTTCCCCGCCCTTATGTTTGGTTGGTTCTCCAATTTTTTTCCCTGTCATTGATCATGAGGTGGTAGCCTTAGTGACTATTCCTAGTTAGTTTCATAACTAACTGTAGGTGGAACATGCCTATAGCACCTGGGGCAGCCATTCATTCATGACCTCAGTTACCTCGGAGGGTGCCAACCTTAATAAAGGGTTCTTGCACATGTCAAGTTTGTTTCACGTTTTTCATCGTAACTACTCATGCCTTTGCTATACAATCTTGTGGGGACTTCATCTTCCCCAGAGGGTTGGTTTTTGAAAGGTTCCCTAAGCCATTGGTTTTCTTGTTGTTTTCCTATATTTTTTAGGGGTGTGGTATTTGGTTCCATGTATACATCGACCTTAGGTTGAATTATGTTTTGATCTCACATATTATTTTCACCTTGGTTGAATCACTATGTTGGTCCCATCAATTACAAAGACTAGAGACAATCATGGAGGTACAACCTCCTCTTAAGAAACATGAGATAGGTGACTACAAATTCAAAGAGTCCTATGTTTTTTTTGTGGAGATTGGTTTGGTTGAAGTGGAAGTGGTGAAAACCTACTCCTAGGGGTGATCCCCTCGGGGGAATGTTTAGTCCTGGGAGCAGTCATGCTCTTGAAAGTGCCACCATCCCTCTGGGCATTTACTCTTTTGGAACACCACACCCCTCTAATAGTATGAATGTAGGGGGATGAAAAGGTTCATATGGGACATCAAGAACTTAATATTCCTACCAGTATTAATTTTCTCATACCATGGGGAGTCAATGAATTTTTTGGATACCCGAGGGACCTTTTCTTCTTATGAATTTGTTGACAAATCAATGATGAAATTAATTCCCAAGAGCTCACAATTTGTCTGTGCCATTAGATTTGCAAGTACATGCCCCTTGATAAACTTTGTAGGTTTGATCTCAAGGTCATACTCAAAAAACACAACTATCCACTTGCCTCGTTTTCCCTCAGGATCAAGCTGAGTTAAAATGTCCTTCATATAGCTGCTGGGCACATAAGCAATAGTATGATAATGCAAGATATAAAATCTAAACTCCTTTAGGGCCTTGACCAGTGCATATGCCTTCTTTTCCATGATATCACACTTTAATGGGGAATCCCTCAATGTCCTGCTATAGTATGCTATAGGCCTCTCAAAATTATGTTGATCTTTTTGTAATAAAACACCGACAATGGTGTGCTCTGAGGAAAAAGAAAACAATATAAAGTCTTTTGCAAAATTTGGACTGGCCAGCACTGGGGCCTTGGTCAATGCTACTTTAATATATTCAAAGGATTTTCTGGCTTCAAGGGTCCACTTTATCTCACTCCCTTTCCTGAGCATGTTAGTGATATGCTTTATGATTTCAGCCAGGTTAGGGATGAATCTTCTCAGAAAATTCACTTTCCCTAGGAAATATTGCACTTCTTTCTTGCTTCTAGGTGTGCCAATTTTAAGGATTACCTCAACTTTGCTAGGATCTATATTTATTCCTTCCTTTTAAATAATGTTCCCAAGCAAATTCCCCTCTTCCATTCCAAACTTATACCTTTTGGGGTTTAATGAAATGCCAAACTTCCTACATTTTTGAAAATCCCTTCTTAGATGTTTAAGATGTTCTTCATTAGAAATTGAATATACAGTGATATCATCTAAGTAAATAACAATAAATTTATCTTTCTCATCAGCAAAGTCTATATCCATAGCCCTTTGGAAAGTTTCTCTTACATTCATGAGCCCAAAAGGAAGTTTGGCATACATGAAGGTGCCCCATGGTGTTGTAAAGGATGTCTTTTCCTTATCATCAGGGTGTACCATGATTTGATTGTACCTAGAGAAACCATCCAACATTGATATTTTTTGAGAACCAACCACTTTCTATAGAATGTGATCCATCTTAGACAATGGGTAATTGTCCTTGAGAGATACCCTATTCATATTTCAAAAGTATACACATAATCTAATATCTCCACTTTTCTTTCTGATAGGTACCGGATTTTATATCCACTTAGAAAATCTCAGAGCTACTATGATCTTGGCTTCAAACAACATTTTTATCTCCTTTTCAATCAAGGGAAACCGCAAAGGATTGATTCTTCTTAATTTTTGTTTGAAAGGTTTATGGTCTTCTTTGATTGAAATCACATGCTAAATCACCTTGGTATCATAAACGTTTAGATCTTCATAACTCTAGGAAAAAACATCAGAAAATTATTTCATTAAATTGATATACCTTTGCTTGATCTCTGGGCTAAGTGCCTTGGAAATATTGATGATCTTGGGATCTTCCTGAGTCCCAATGTTTCAATCTTTAACATCTCCATCATTTACAGTAATTTCAGGGCTCCTGGCCACATCATTGTTATCAAAGATATTTTCTAATGGGACCAGGCCTTTGAGAATGATGTTATTTTTTATCTTCATTATATCCTTACCAACGATTTGATTCTTGAAATAACCATCATTTGTGAACAAAGTTGCATCTTCTTCTTCACTACAATATTCCTCATTAATATTCAAACTTGCAAATTCACCATCCATCTTAAGGAAACTTTCTATTTGTTTATCATCTTCAAAAACCTGCCAGTACTTAATATTATCATGCATTGTTGGTCTGTGCTTGACCTCAATCTCATATCCCTTGTTAGGAAAAAATGGAATTTTGAAAACTAAGGCTGAAGTAGCTAAAGCACCAACAATCTGATTCTGATGCCTTGGAATCACTAAGAGACTGCATTCTAAAAATTCTCCAAGAAGGTCAAGCACTATATTCCTATATGCTCTTAATTTGGGGTGTTTTGCTTGATATATTCCCTTTACCTGATTTATAATCAACTCAGAATCCCCATGTACAACTAGCCTCCTAGCACCCATTTCTTTCAAAGTCTTTAATCCCAATACTAATGCCTCGTATTCAGCCATATTACTTGTGTAATCAAAAGAAAGCTTGTAAGAGAAATTTTTTGTGACCAATATTGGGGGGTTAATCCACACACCAACTCCTACTCCTTCTCTACTAACAGCTCCATCAAAGCTCATGTTGCACATCTCATTTTATTCACTGTGTTACTATTATGAATTTTTCTTAGTTTGCTGATCGGATTCATCTTTGGTATTCATATCAATCTCTAGCACCTTTTCTTCAAAACTCGAACCATTAAATAAAATGGAAGAACCAATCTCAGTCTCCACAGAGTAAATGGGGTGGTTGTTTGGCTGGGATTTTTTTACTGACCATGTGATTGAGAAAAATTTCCATGTACAACCTCCTATCTTAGCCAAAAATAGGGATAGTGGCATATGACATATCCATTTGCAGAGTCCCTTTCAACTTTGCAGCCCACAACCTAGATAACATCATTCCAAATTTAGGAGGAGTATCAGGAACTCCTGCATCCATGACCATATGTTTTGATGGAATTTGTGACAAAGATACCACCAGATCTTTGATTAGGACCAATCATTTCACCTTGCTTGAATCAAAGATGAAAAGGTCTTTGTAAGGACTTGTAATGTCCAGGCCCAATTGGTCCATGACTAGCTTGGGAATCAGATTATGGGATGCTCTTGAATCTAACATAGCATTGTGCAGAGTCATATCATGAATCTTCAGACTAACATAGAAAGGAGGGACCTCATCAACATCACTACTCTCCTCTACACGTGGGCCAAACAAGATGGCAGGATGATCATCTTGTATATTTAAAGTATCAAAAGTTTCTTCCATATTGAGCATCTTAATGATATAATTTCTATATTCATTATTTTTATCAGCTCATTGAATGAGACATATATTTTAATTTTGTCCATCTCACTTTCAAATTTAAAGGAAGATGAGGTTTTTTCTACCTCTTTAATGACTATCTCCTTTCTTGGTTCATGTACTTTCTTTGGAGGTTCTTCCTTCTTCTTACCTTTCTCCACAACATCCTTTGCAACAAAGTCCTTATTAGGATGACTTGAAGAAGGTGTATTATTTTGAGATTCGTTGGTAGGATTTCCCTTTGGAGGATTTGCAGGTACCCTTTTGTTTTGAAGATTATATTGTTTCTAGAATTGCATGATGGCATTATGCAACCTTGTCTAGTAATCTTCCTTTTCCACTGACAACATTTTATCATTATCCTGAATGAATATTTCATTTGCATCCATGAACTGATCATGTTCTTATTTAGTTAAAAAAACCTATGTTTCATCCCCATCACATCAATGCATGTTGTCTTCAAAAGTTTCATCAAAATTTTCATTTACATAATTATTTTGAAAAGGAGGTCTTATTTGTTGATCACCCTGGTTCCTCTGATATCTTTGTCTGATTTGAGGAACTGCTGGTTTCCTTTGATTCTTGGGTGGATCATAGATACCAGATATATAAAATATGCAGAACAGGAATGAAATGCTAGAAATAACATAATAACAGTAAAATATCCAGCATAATCTTCACAATACACAGAAATGATATACGAAATAGCAACAGAAATAGCACTTGAACAGAAATAGCACTTGATTCAGATAGCAATGTTCACAGGCC
>ML781342.1:355658-389458 GCA_009831015.1 Picea engelmannii | reverse complement strand
CCCTACCTCAAGGGTTTGATGGTAATAAAGGAGATTTTGCATATTGTTCTTGTATATTTCTTGTGGTGCTTTTATATTCAGTATTTGGTACTTAACAATCATCATCCTGCTCTCTAGTGTTATATTATCTAAATACATCCTTTCCATGAGTTTCTCCATGGTATTCATCATTAGTTCAAACCTCTCTTCTAATGACTGTGAGGTTGAAAGCTGTACCTGATCTTGAACCTTGTTCATGTCCCTGTCTGACTTATATTTGATCTTTCCTGAAGCCATTAGATTTACTTCAAATTCTATTGCATCACTCATATATCATCTAGCGAAGTGGATCTTGTTTCCTTAACAATAAAGAAAAATCACTTTCAAAGGAATCAATATATCTAAGTTGAGCAGCCTTGGGAGGAGGTTTTACTTCAGTATTAATTGAGTTGTAAACTTTGATAAATCTAGCTTCAAACTCTTGGAATGTTTCATTAGGTGACCTTCTCATGTTGTTATATTGGGTTATCAACTGAAGGGGTTTTTTCTTGTCACCCCACTTTGCAAGAAAACTCATTTCAAAGGCTTCAAAATTTTGGATACTTGCTGCTGGTAAAGCTCTGAATCATTTTTTGACTTCTCCTACAAGACTTTGTGCAAACAAACTCATTTTTGCATCTTCATAATCTACTTATTCTAGGTCCATAAAATCATTGAACTAGTCTAAATGTTTTTGGGATGACACATTGCCTTCAACATCATACAACTTAATCCTATGATTATATTCCCAGGGAAAATCATGTAATTGTGCAGGTAGGACAAGAGGGGAAAACCTAGCTACCATGGTTGGAGTAATAACTTGAAGTGGATGTTGGTTCTGAGTAGGAATCACAAGATTTTTAATAGAGGCAACTAAAATTAAATATTGGAACCTCTTCTCATCAAATATCATTTCGCTCAAACTGGACTTAGATTTAGTTCTGAACAAATTTTACTCAAATTTAAAATCAAAACCAAGGTCGTCAATGCTTATCACTCCATATTTGGGAAAGGATAGATATCTGTATAGACACAAAACTAGGATTATTGGCCTTTTTTTCTTTTTTGTACAATCTTCTCAGGGTCAAATACATAGATTACTGCTTCTGGGTCTGAGTTTCTCCTGGTATGAATTCTCTTGGGAGCCAACATTTTTAGCTGAAACTAATTTATGCTACTGGTCTCTTTATAATGGATTCTCCAGGGTAGATTTAGTCTCAACCAATAAGGTGTTTGATTCACTGTCACCCTCAGGAATCAAATCTAAAGCTTTAAGTCATTCTTTTCCCAGGGAAGATTTCACTTTCGATACCCGACAACGGCGCCGAAATGTTAGCACTCTGTAAATTTGTTCAACTGATAAACAAATGACAGAGGTAACCTACAAACCAAATTTAGAGCTGGGTACTAGCCTGCTCTGCCTAGAGAGGGCTCTCTCCTGTCACTTGGTATTTAATAATGAGTTTTATTTAACAATTCAATGGCTAGGTTTTGTTGTTTTGGTTTTTTTTTATAATTTTGTTGGCAAGTAAGGGGAGGGACACTTAGGGATATGGAGTCAAAATTATGAAATGAATGGAAGCACTGACTGATCTGTAGAAATATCCATAGGACAAAGGCTAAATGAGGCGATAAATTTGAGTTATAAATTGTAAATTTGCAGAGTGTAGGAAGAAATGAAAACGTATAATTGCATCAGAGCATTAAATAAATGAATTATGAATTAGTTAGGAAGAACTTAACATAGTTTAAATTTCTTCAGCTGAGAGCATCACAAGATGAATTTTTTGCCTTTGACTATCCAATTTAAACAGAAGACAATGAAAATGAAATAAAAAATACATGAAATACATACAAAGAGAGGAGACAAAACTCATATCACCACCATTAGAATGTTTTCATGGAAACTTCAAGACTTCTGCATGTGTATTCAATTCAGCTTCAGAAAATTACATTCAAGTTTCGAATAGCTAAAATCATGCCCTTGCACTTCTTCCAACCCTTAATACATTTGGAACTCCTAATATTTATCCAAGCTGAGTTCCTTCGGTTTGAAACTGATTACAATGATTGAAATGAAATGTTTCAGTTTCTGAAACTGATTACAATGATTACAAATGACAGTTTTGGTTTGAAACCGATTACAATAATTAACAAGAAAATGTTTCATGATCCAGATTCTAATTCCTCTGATGGTTCAGTCCCATTCTTTTCCACTTGTTCTTCTCTGGACTTCCACCTGATCTGCCATCTTTAGTGACATTTGGACATCATCTACTGTACCCTGGAAAACTACACTTTTTCTTACCCAACTGTACTATCTCATTCCATTGCAAGTCATAAGGGATATCATAATCTATCATTTCTTTGATCAGGATCTCCAGGTTAATGCATGAAGCATATGTCATGAAAGGTAGTCCAATTTTAACTACTTTAAACTAATTCGAAATCTTAAAGTCTGTAATCAAATGCTCAACTAATGTAGCTCTTTTCATATTTTCCTCCAAGGTTTTGAACTTGGAGTGATCCATTCTGCACTGAGTGAGGAGAGCATTGTATTCTTCCTGATCATACAATTTTCCCTTGCCATCCCAAAATGGTGGGATGCCTTTGATAAACAAGTCTTCAAACAAATATTTGAACTCTTGCAGATTTTGCTCCATTTGTGTTGCCTTGGTCTGGACTAATTTCAACAGGTTATGTTTAGCAATAACCCTCCTAGCCCAGATAATCAATGTAGTTCTGTCTTTAACTCCAATAGTCTGATTTTATGCAGTAGGAATGGAGTTGAGTATATTTATGGCATTTTGGGCCCATTCTGATGGCTTCTTTGCTAAATTCTCATTCACAACAGTGCACCTGCTTCTGGCTGTGATGGCTATGTTGTCTTTATCATTGATGAAATTCAAACACACTCTGAACTTGGCATCTTTAGGAACTATAGAGTCCTAGATGATATTATTGGCCCTCTGCAATAGGCCTTTGCCTCTAAATATCATCTTCAAATTATCTATCATTTCTTGGAGGACTTCATTCTCCTTTTGCAATTGAGCCATTCTTTCATCCTTTGCTTGCATCTCCTGCTTCAATTTCTCTATGCTTCCTTTTATCCCTTTGATTTCTCCTTCTTTCAGGCTAACTTGTGACATATCCTGGACAAGTCCTTCAGTGTTTGGCCCAGCTTCTGTAGTAGGAGATAAAACTACAACTTTGTTTAGAAATTCCTTCTGCTGCTGTGACCACTTCACCTTTTCTTGTTCTAGATGCAACGCCCTAGCCTTGTCATCCAATGCCTCTTGACAAAGTGTTTCATTTTCCTGTTCTAGAGAAACCA
The DNA here is from genome assembly GCA_009831015.1 of Picea engelmannii. Classification (NCBI taxonomy): domain Eukaryota; kingdom Viridiplantae; phylum Streptophyta; class Pinopsida; order Pinales; family Pinaceae; genus Picea; species Picea engelmannii. Next base: position 386,106 of record ML781342.1, on the reverse strand, counting down.
ATTCTATTGTTTGTAGATGCTCTATGGCAGACATTTTCAGTTTCTTCTTCAAGCTTTGAATTGATTTTTATTTTTCATCTAATGAGGATTTCACCCCTTGGGGACCTTCAGATTATAGCCTCTTGACTTGAGTCTGCCAAGCTTTGCTAGATGCCTTTTCTTGCCTCAACTAGATGACAACTTTGAATTCTTCAAGCTTAAACTTAGGTAATCAGAATATAACATATCACTGGTATTCCTATGGAATTCGACCTTGTATGGAGCACTGATGTTGTCATACCTTATATTTAACTCAAAGACTTTGTCTTCATTTGCAACTAAAATGTTAAATGTCCTCTTCTCAACATCCCTTACTGTGAACAGAGAAGATTTATGCTGAGAAGTATTTTCCACTTCAGGGACTAAATCCCTCATCTCACACAGAGCTATGTTTCCTTTCTTAGCATATTGTTTTGCCAAATATTCTTTAGATTGATAAAATGCCTCAGATGTTTTATCAAAGATGTATTTCTTGTTGCTAAAGGTTCTTGAGCCACCTTCACTTTGGAGTTTTATTTCCTTTTCAACCTCTATAGTGCTAGTGCCACTTTCCACCATATCTAGATGTACTTTTCCTCTAGGCTCTTCTTCCTCCAAATCCACTATATGTGGAGACTGTGTAATCTTCATCTTCTTAGGAGAAGTCTGTTGATCACTAGTGCCCATGGCCTCTGAACTGCTTCTCTTGCTGTAAAAACTTATCTTAGGAACTTTGACTATTAGTTTCTGAGAAGTTTTCTTTGTTTGACTTTGTTGTAGGGTTGCCTCCACTTGATGTGTTTGATTTGGTTGTAAGATTGCTTGCCATAATTCTAGGTTTGCCAACTTATCAAAACCTCAACCTGTTCATGCTCATAAGGGGCTTGTTTGTTCATCAATATTATTTTGGATATGATTTGGTGTGGACCATATCTTCTTCCATGTAGCTGTGAAAAACCAAACTCTTTGAGTTTTTCTTGAATCTAAGATAAGCATGATCTAGTTTTGACAATGAAGGGGCCAATTATAAAAGGGAATTTGAGGTTGGAGGCTTTGTGAAACTTTAGGAAATTCTCTATCTCAGATATAATTCTCTACCTGATGAATTCAAGGGAAAAGACTTTGGGGGTCAGAAAAATAGGCTATAGATAGGCGGATTCATGACAACCATAAACCCATATTACTGTTGAGTGCATGAATAGTACCCAATCCCCCACTCAGTTCTCTGGATTTGGCTATAGATAGCTCCTCATGTCATCCAAAACTCTAGGTAGGATGGTGTTGAAAATCAAACTGCAAACTCAGGACATGACTTTGTTAATGAATATGAGAAATGTAATCCTTTTACATTCAATTGATACAAATGATGCTTCAAGAAATTCTCTCTTATTAGTTTCCAGGAAAAGAACATAGGTGTGGTATCTGAAATGCCTTAGAGAGCGAAAATTCACCAGCTGTTTATGGATATTATCAGCTAGGAATTGATAAAAACTGATGTAGACTAACAAGCCAGACTCTGACTTAATTTTTTTTAAAAGGAAATCGAGCATGACTTCGACCACATGTTTATCATTGTCTAGACCTAAAAATTGTCTTAAGAGGGAGCATACCCATTGGACTTCAATAACCATTATATTCACATTCATTGGCAAAGACATACTCTCTGAAAAATGTTATGGTTTGACAACTGTCTACAAAAATAGATCATGGACCTCTGATGGACATTCTCTGTATACCCTAATTAGCTTTTTGTTCATTAAAAGGCTCATAATTTGCGGAAAAAGAGTCTATTATACCGAGGGAATCTTGAATTGACAGACTCTCTACCCTACACATGACCTCAGGCCCTCGTTTATTCATGACGATTCTTTCTTCATGTGAATATTGTTGGATGCACCAACCTATAAATTTGGGAAAAGGGAAAGCAATTTCGACAGCATAAGGGACTATGGTGGCCTGGAGTGCTTCAAGAAACGATATACACCTTCCAACTTTATCGGACAAGTTACTTCTGGAAACAGAGATGGGAGAAATGGTGATTTTGGTATCAAAGATGTCTGAATATCGGTCAATTAGGGATTATTCATTCTCCACAGGGTCTTGCTCTATTACTAAGGTTATGATAGGATTCATGATTGTGATGAAAAATACCTAGAAACGAGAAGAAATGGCATGTAATTGGCTTACTGTTGAGCTGTAGTTGAACGAGGGTGGTCACACCAAGTTTCAAATGATCCAGTGTTCGAAAAATAATAAAATAACCAAAAAATTTCCCTTTTATACTTTTCCAAATTTCGGGGGCATGAGGAAGTGGTTTGGGGCAATCCAATTTTTACCCCGAAATGTATCTGGTGGCGCCACGTATCCCTGATAAAAAAATACAGTTTAAATTTCAGCCCTCTTTCAAAAATTATCCTCCACCTAGTTTCTCTCCCCGAATTCATCCTCGACCATCGATCTTTGAGATTTCACGATCCACGTTGTATCAGTCCCCATCCGCTTAGCACTCCTACCATTTTTTCATTTTCCTGCCAGATTTAGCCCCTTCCTTGGTTTATTAGGATTCCAAACCAATCTAGCATCTCGCTAGATCCCGAAATCTTAATTTCACATAAAAAAAATTAATGGTAACTAACATGGGCTCCGACTGGGGATGCTATCCTCCCAGCGAGGTAGTAAAGAACAACATACCAAGTGCCCACCCATTGGGATTTATTTCGCTCATGCAAATAAATCTATCAACATCTTATTCAAAAAACTTCATTCACATAACTCAAATTATACTTAACATAACTTTGGGCCTTCGCTTCGGGCTTCATTTTCTTCTGATTTGATTTCAATTGCTTCAACTGAAAAACAAAATTGGTTGTATACAATGAATGGAAAGGGTGAAAATTCCTTTAAGAAATATAATGCTTGATAAACCTGCCATTCAAAGGTCCTCCACCAATGAGATATCCATTATGTTCTTGTAGTAGATACAAATTATTTCCATGGTATGCCACAACTTTGAAAGGTCCTAGTCACAGATGGTCAATTTTCCCATGCTTTCCTCTGTCTTCATTCTTGGCATGCCATTTCAACACCAAATCCCCCACTTTGAAATCATCTTCCTTAGTATGCATGTCAAAATCCTTTTTAATTCTGTCTAGGTATAATTGAGAGTTTTTGAAGGCTTTCTCTCTTGTTTTTTGGACATTGATTAGTTCATTTGTCCTCCTCTCAGTGGCATCTAGTTCAACATCTTTCTCCTGTAACAATATCATCACTGGAAATCCTAATGAAGTAGGAAAAATTGCCTCTCTTCCATACACAATTTGGAAGGGTGAAGTAGCAATAGATCTTTTAGTAGTGATTCTGCTAGCCCATAGTGCATGGATAAGCTTCTTGTGCCAAGCCTTTTTGTTATCTTGCAATAGTTTTTTGATAATTCTGGTCAAACTCTTATTGGATGACTCAGCCAACCCATTACCTTGAGGGTAATAAGATGTGGAATGGCCAAGAGTTATATTGTAATCACTGCAAATTTTTTCCATATTTTTGGACTTAAATGTTGCTGCATTGTTTGTAATGATTTTGATTGGACAACCAAACCTAGACAAAATATTGTTTTCCAAAAATTGAATGATAACAATATCTGTTGCTTGCCTTGTAGGAACTGCTTTAATCCACTCGATGAAATAATCTATGGCTATAAGTATCCACTTGTGCTGAGATGAGGATTGTGGATGAATTTCTCCTATGAAATCAAGGCCCCATTATCTAAAAGGTGCTTCAACATAGATAGGCTTCAGGGGCAAAGGTTGCAATTTTCTCTTCCCATAAAAAATTTGGCATTCATGACATCTTGAAACTTCTTTGTAAACATAAAAAAAAATGTTAGGCCAATAGAAACCAACCCTCAATATCTTGTGTACAATAGTTTTCCAATAATCATTCCCTCCACATTCACCTTTATGAAACTCTCTGATGTTTTTTTCCAGTTCTTCCTCCAACAAACAACTCAACAAGATTCCTCCTGGATCCTTCCAATATAGAGATTGATTTAAAATACAAAACTTTGTTGCTTTTAGCTTCAAAAACCTGGCCTTGGTTTTGCTCAATTTAGGAGGATCCTGCAAATTTATCAACACATAAATAATGTCATCATGCCATGGGGAGTCAAGGAATTTTTGGGGTACATGAGGGACCTTTTATTCTTCTGAATCTACTGACAAATCAATGATGACATTAATTCCCAAGAGGTCACAATTTGTCTGTTCCATCATCTTTGCAAGTCCCTACCCTTGATCAACTTTTTAGGTTTGATATCAAGGTCATACTCCAACAACACAACTATCCACTTTCCCCTTTTCCACTTAGGATCAGGCTGAGTTAAAATGTCCTTCACAGAGCTGTTGGGCACATAATCAATGGTATGAGAATGAAATATATAAACTCTAAACTCCTTTAGGGCCTTGACCAATGCATATGCCTACTTTTCCATGATATCATACTTTAATGGGGAATCCCTCAATGTCCTTCTATAGTATGTTATAGGCCTCTCAAAATCCTGTTCATCTTTTTGTAATAAAACACCAACAATGGTGTGCTCTGAGGCAAACGAAAACGATATAAAGTCTTTTGCAAAATTTGGACTGGACAACACTAGGGCCTTGGTCAATTCTAATTTAATATCTTCAAAGGATTTTCTGGCTTCAGGGGTCCACTTTATATCACTCCCTTTCCTGATCATGTTAGTGATATGTTTTATGATTTCAGTCAGGTTAGGGACGAATCTTCTCAGAAAATTCACTTTCCCTAGGAAAGATTGCACTTCTTTATTGCTTCTAGGTGTGCCAATTTTAAGGATTCCCTCAACTCTGTTAGGATATATCCTTATTCCCTCCTTTGAAATAATTTTCCCAAGAAACTTCCCCTCTTCCATGCCAAAATTAGACTTTTTGGCGTTTAATGAAATGCCAAACTTCCTATATTTTTGAAAATCCCTTCTTAGATGTTTAAGATGTTCTTCATCAGAAACTGAATATACAGTGATATCATCTAAGTAAATAACAATAAATTTATCTTTCTCATCAGCAAGGGATATATCCATAGCCCTTTGGAAAGTTTCTCCTATATTCATGATTCCTAAAAGGCATTTTGGCATACATGAAGGTGCCCCATGGTGTTGTAAAGGTTGTCTTTTCCTGATCATCAGGGTGTACCATGATTTGATTGTACCCAGAGAAACCATCCAACATTGATATTTTTTGAGAACCAACCACTTTCTGTAAAATGTGATCCATCTTAGGAAATGGGCAATTGTCCTTGAGAGATACATTGTTTAGATTTTGAAAGTCTACACATAATCTAATATCTCCACTTTTCTTTCTGACAGGTACCAGATTTTCTACCCACTTAGAAAATCTCAGAGCTACTATGATCTTAGCTTCAAACAACTTTTTTATCTCCTTTTTAATCAAGGGAAGTCGTAAAGTATTGATTCTTCTTAATTTCGTTTTGAAACGTTTATGGTCTTATTTGACTGGAATCACATGTTGAATCACCTTGCTATCATAAAATTTTAGATCTTCATAACTCCAGGAAAAAACATCAGGAAAATATTTCATTAAATTGATATACCTTTGCTTGATCTCTGGGCTAAGTGTCTTGGAAAGCTTGATGATCTTGGGATCTTCCTAAGTCCCAATGTTTCAATCTTTAACATCTTCATCATTTACAATAATTTTAGGGCTCCAAGCTACATCATTGTTGTCAAAGAGTTTTTCTAATGGGACCGAGCCTTTGGGAATGATGTTGTTTTTTAGTTGCATTATATCCTTACCAACAATCTAATTCTTGAAATAGCCATCATTTGTGAACACATCTGCATCTTCTTCTTTACCACAATATTCCTCATCAATATTCAAATTTTCAAATTCACCATCCATCTTAAGGAAACTTTCTATTTGTTTATCATCTTCAAAAACCTACCAATACTTAATATTATCAGGCACTGTTGGTCTGTGCTTGACCTTAATCTCATATCCCCTCTTAGGAAAAAATGGAATTTTGAAAACTGAGGCCGAAGTAGCTAGAGCATCAACAATTTGATTCTGACTCCTTGGAATCACTGAGAGACTGTATTTTGAAAATTCTTCAAGAATTTCAAGAACTATATTCCTATATGCTCTTAATATGGGGTGTTTCACATGATATATTCCCCTCACCTTATTTATAATCAAATCAGAATCCCCATGTACAACTATCCTTCGAGCACCCATTTCTTTCAAAGTCTTCAATCCCAATACTAATGCCTCATATTCAACCATATTATTTGTGAAATCAAAATAAATTTTGTAAGAGAAAAGTTTTGTGGCCAATTTGGGGGGGTTAATCCACACACCATCTTCTGATCCTTCTTTGCTGACAACTCCATCAAAGCTCATGTTTCACATCTCATTTTCTGCACTGTCTTGTTGTTCTGAAATTTCACCCAAGCATTTCACCTTCCTTGAATCAAAGGAGAAAAAGCTATTTGTAAGGCCTTGTAATGTCCAAGCCCAATTGGTCCATGAGTACCTTGGGCATCAGATTATGGGATGCTCCTAAATCCAACATAACATTGTGTAGAGTCATATCATGAATCTTCAGACTGACATAGAAAGGAGGGACCTCATCAACATCACTACTCTCCTCTACACGTGGGCCAAACAAGATGACAGAATGATTATCTTGTATATTTAGAGTATCATAATTTTCTTCCATCTTGAGCATATTAATGATATGATTTTTATATTCACTATTCTTTATCAACTCATTGAATGGGATAGATATTTTAATTTTGGCCATCTCACTTTCAAATTTAAAGGAAGATGAGGTTTTTTATACCTCTTTAATGACTATCTCCTTTCTTGGTTCATGTACTTTCTTTGGAGCTTCTTCCTTATGCTTTCCTTTCTCCAAAACATCCTTTGCAACATAGTCCTTCTTAGGGTGACTTGAAGAAGGTGTATTATTTTGAGATTCTTTGTTAGGATTTACCTTTGGAGGATTTGTAGGTACCTTTTTGTTTCAAAGATTATATTGTTTATGGAATTGCATGATGGCATTTTGCAGCCCTATCTGGTAATCTTCCTTTTCCACTGACAACCTTTCATCATATTCCTGCATGGATATTTTAGTTGCATCCATGATATGATCATGTTCTTCTTTAGTTAAAAACACCTATGTTTCATCACCATCACAACAATGCATGTTGTCTTCAAAAGTTTCATCAAAATTTTCATTTACATAATTATTTTGAAAAGGAGGTCTTATTTGCTAATCACCTTGGTTCCTCTGATCGCTTTGTTTGATTTGTGGAACTGTTGGTCTCCTTTGATTCCTGGGTGGAACATCATCCTACTCTCTGGTGTTATTCTTATTATCTAAAGACATCCTTTCCATGAGTTTCTCCATGGTCTTCATCATCAGTTCAAACCTCTCTTTTGATGACTGTGAGGTTGAAGGTTGTGACTTATCTTGAACCTTGTTCATGTCCCTATCAGAATTATATTTGATCTTTCCTAAATCCATTAGATTTAATTCAACTTCTATTGCATCACTCATCATATAATCTAGCAAAGTGGATCTTCTTTCCCTTAAAAATAAATCAAAATCACTTTCAAAGGAATCAACATATCTAAGTTCAACAGCCCTGGGAGGAGGTTTTGCTTCACTAGGAATTGAGTTGTAAACTTTGATAAATCTAGCTGAAAACTCTTGGACTATTTCATTAGGTGACCTTCTCATGTTTTTATACTGGGTTAGCAACTAAAGGGGTTTTTTCTTGTCACCCCACTTTGCAAGAAAACTCGTTTCAAAGGCTTCAAAATTTTGGATACTTGCTGCTGGGAGAGCTCTGAACCATTTTATGACTTTTCCTGCAAGACTTTGTGCAAACAACCTCATTTTTGCACCTTCATAATCTACTTCTTCTAGGTCCACAAAATCATTGAACCAGTCTAAATGTTTTTGGGCTGACACATTGCCTTCATCATCATACAATTTAATCCTCTGATTATATTCCTGGGGAAAATCATGTAATTGAGTAGGTAGGACAAGAGGGGCAAAGCTAGCTGCCATGGCTACAGTAATAACTTGAAGTGGTTGTTGATTCTGAGTAGGAATGGCAAGAGAATAGAGGCAACTAAAATTAAATCTTGGAACCTCTTCTTATCAAGGATGATTTCACTCAAACTGGACTCAGATTTAGTTCTGAACAGAGTTTGATTAAATTTCAAATCAAAATAAATGTCTTCAATTCTTGTCACTCCATATTTGGGAAATGATAGATATATGTCTACACACAAAACTAGGATTATTGGCCTTTCTTTTCTTTTGTGTACAATCTTCTCAGGGTCAAACACAAGGATTACTGCTTCTGGGTTTGGGTTTCTCCTAATATGAATTGTCTTGGGAGCCAGGATTTCTAGCTCAAACTACTTTATGCTACCGATATCTTTATAATGGAGTCACCAGGGTAGATTTAGTCTCATCCAATAAGGTGTTTGATTCACTGTCACCCTCAGGAATGAAATCTGAAGCTTTAAGTTGTTCTTTTCCCAGGGAAGATTTCATTTTCGATCCTTGACAACAGTGTCAGAATGTTAACATTCTGTAAATTTGTTCAGCTGATAAACAAATGACATATGTAACCTACAAACCAAATTTAGAGCTAGGTACTAACCTGCTCAACTTAGAGAGGGATCTCTCCTTTCACGTGGTCTTTAATAACAAGTTTTCTTTAAAAATTCAATGGCTAGGTTTTGTTGTTTTGGGGTTTTTTTTATAATTTTGCTGGTAAGTAAGGGGAGGGACACTTAGGGATATGGAGTCAAACTTATGAAACAAATGGAAGCACTGACTGGTCTGTAGAAAAATCCAGAGGATAAAGCCTAAATTAGGTGATAAATCTGAGTTATAAATTGTAAATTTGCAGAGTGTAGGAAGAAAAGAAAACATATAACTGCATCAGAGCATTAAATAAATGAATTTTGAATTAGTTAGGAAGAAATTAACACAATTTAAATTGCTTCAGCCGAGATCATCACAAGATGAACTATGGGCCTTTGACTATCCAATTTAAACATAAGACAGTGAAAATGAAATAAAAAATACAGGAAATACATACAAAGAGAGGAGACAAAAATCAGATCACCACCATTAAAATATTTTCATGGAAACTTCAAGACTTCTGTATGTGTAGTCAATTCAGCTTCAAAAAATTACATTCAAGTTCTGAATAGATAAAATAGTGCCCTTGCACTTCTACCAACCCTTAATACATTTGGAATTCCCAATATTTATACAAGCTAAGTTCCTTCGGTTTGAAACCAATTACAATGATTGAGATGAAACGTTTCAGTTTCTGAAACTGATTACAATGATTACAAATGATAGTTTTAGTTTGAAACCCATTACAATAATTAACAAGAAAATGTTTCATGATCTAAATTTTGATTCCTCTGACGCTTCAATATCGTTCTTTGCCACTTGTTCTACTCTGGTCTTCCACCTGATCTGCCATCTTCAGTGACATCTGGACATCATATACTACACCTTGGAAAACTGCACTTTGTCTTACCCATCCGTACTATCTCCTTCCATTGCAAGTCAGAAGGGATTTCATAATCTATGCACTGAGTGAGGCGAGCATTGCATTCTTCCTGATCATACAATTTTCCCTTTCCATCCCAAAATGGTGGGAGGCCTTTGATAAACAGGTCTTCAAACAATTCTTTGAACTCTTGCTCACTTTTCTCCATACGTCTTTCCTTGGTCTGGACTGATTTCAACAGGTTATGTTTAGAAATAACCCTCCTGGCCCAGATAATCAATGTAGTTCTGTCTTTAACTCCAATATTCTGAAGTTCTGCAGTAGGAATGGATTTGAGTATATTTATGGAATTTTGGGCCCCTTCTGATGGCTTCTTTTCTAAAGTCTCATTCACAATAGTGCACCTACTTTTGGTTGTGATGGCTACGCTTTCTTTATCACTGATGAAATTCAAATACACTCTGAACTTGGTAGCTTCAACATCTAAAGAGTCCCTGATGATATTTTTGGCCCCCTGCAACAGGCCTTTGCCTCTTAATCTCATCTTCAACTTATCTATCCTTTCCTAAAGGAATTCATTCTCCTTTTGAAAATGATCCATTCTTTCATCCTTTGATTGCATCTCCTGCTTCAATTTCTATATGCTTCCTTTTATCTCTTTGATTTATCCTTCTTTTAGGCTAACTTGTGACATAGCCTAGAAAAGTCCTTAAGAGTTTGGCCCAGCTTATGTAGTAGGAGGTACAACTACAACTCTGTTTAGAAATTATGTCTGCTCCTGTGACTACTTCACCTTTTCTCGTTCTAGCTGCAATGCCCTAGCCTTGTAGTCCAATGCCTCTTGATGAAGTGTTTCATTTTCATATTCTAGAGAAACCAATTTTGATGTTTGTGTATGCTCTATGGTAGACATTTTGAGTTTGTTCTTCAATCTTTGAATTAATTTTTCTTTTTCATCCAATGAGGATTTGACCCCTTGGGGACCTTCAGATTCTAGCCTCTTGACCTGAGTCTGCCAAGATTTGCTAGATGCCTTTTCTTTCCTCAAATTCCCTTCCAATTTCATTGCATAAGATGACAGCTTTGAATTCTTCAAGATTAAACTCAGGTACCCTAAAATATAATATATCACTGGTATTCCTATGGAATTTGACCTTGTCTGGAGCACTGATGTTGTCATAACTTATCTTTATCTCATAGACTTTGTCTTGATCTTCAACTACAATGTTAAAGGTCCTCTTCTCAACATCCCTTATTTTGAACAGAGAAGATTTATGTTGAGAAGTCTTTTCCACTTCAGGGACTAAATCCCTCATCTCACCCAAAGCTATGTTTCCTTTCTTAACATACTGTTTTGCCAAATCTTCTTTAGATTGATAAAATGCCTCAAATGTTTTATCAAAGATGTATTTCTTGCTGCTAAAGGTTCTTGATCCACCTTCACTTTGGAGTTTTCTTTCCTTTTCAACCTCTACAGTTCTAGTGCCACTTTCCACCATATCCAGATTTACTTGTCCTCTAGGATCTTCTTCCTCCAAATCCACTATCTGTGGAGACTGTGTAATCTTCATCTTCTTAGGAGAAGTCTGCTGATCACTGGTGCCCATGGCCTCTGAACTGCTTCTCTTGATATAAACACTTATCTTAGGAACTTTGACTATTACTTTCTGAGAAGTTTGTTGTGTTTGAATTTATTGCACGATTGCCTCCACTTGTTGTGTTTGCGTTGGTTGCAATATTTCTTCCATATCAACACAGGCTTCTAGGTTTTCTAGCTTATCAAAACCCTCAACCTGTTCATGCTCATAAGGGGCCTTTTTTTTCATCAATATTCTTTTGGATATGATTTGGTGTGGATCATATCTTCTTCCCTGTAGCTGGGCAAAACCAAACTCTTTGAGCTTTGCTTGACTTTGAGATAAGCATGATCTAGTTTTGACAATGAAGGGGCAAATGATAAAATGGAATTTGAGGTTGGAGGCTTTGCGCAACTTCAGGAAATGCTTTGTCTTAGATATAATTCTATGCCTGATGAATTCAAGGGAAAAGACTCTGGTGGTAAGAAAAATAGGCAATATATAAGGGGATTCATGACAACCATAAACCCAGATTACTTTTGAGTGCATGAATAGTACCCAGTTCCCCACTCTGTTCTCTGGATTTGGCTGTAGATATCTCCTCATGTAATCCAAAACACTAGGTAGGCCAGTGTTGAAAATCAAACTATAAACTCTGGACATGACTTTGTTAATGAAGATGAGAAATGTAATCCTTTTACATTCAGTTGATTCAAATGTTGCTTCAGGAAATGATCTCTTATTGGTTTCTAGGAAAATCTTTAGCAGATAGGTGTAGTATCTGAAATGACTTAGAGAGAGAAAATTCACCAGTTGTTTATGGATATTATCAGCTATGAATTGATCAAAACTGATGCCAACTGACAGACCAGACTCTGACTTAAAAAATGTTAAAAGGAAACTAAGCATGACTTCGACCACATGTTTATCATTGTCTAGACCTAAAATTTGACTCAACAGGGAGCATACCCATTAGACTTCAATAACCATTATATTCAAATTAATTGGCAAAGACAGAATCTCTGAAAAATGTTCTGGTTTAACAAATGTCTACAAAAACAAATAACAAACCTCTGATGGACATTCTTTGTATACTGTAATTATATTTTCTTCATTAAAAGGCTTAGAATTTGCGGAACAAGACTCTGGTATACCGAGGGAATATTGAATTGACAGACTCTCTACCCTACACGTGACCTCGTACCCTCGTTTATTAATGGCAACTCTTTCTTCATGTGAATATTTTTTGGTGCACCAACCAATAAATTTGGGAAAAGGGAAAGTGATTTTGACAGCATAAGGGACTATGGTGGCGTGTACTTCTTCAAGGAACAATATACACCTTCCTACTTTACCGGACAGGTTTCTTCGGGACACAAAGATGGACGAAATGGTGATTTGGGCATCAAAGACGTCTGAATCTCGGTCAATTAGGGATTCTTCATTCACCACAGGGTCTTGCTCTATTACCGAGGTTATGATAGGATCCATGGTTGTGTTGAAAAATACCTAGAAACGAGTAGAAATGGAGTGTAATTGGCATATTGTTGATCTGTAGTTGAACGAGGGTGGTCGTGCCAAGTTTCAAATGGTCCAGTGTTCGAAAAATAATAAAATAACCAACAAAGTGCCCTTTTATACTTTTCCAAATTTTGGGGGCATGAGGAAGTGGTTTGGGGCAACCCGCTTTTCACCCTGAAATATATCTGGTGGTGCCATGTATCCCTAATCGAAAACCACAATTTAAATTTCGGCTCGCTTTCCAAAATTATCCTTCGCCCCATTTCTCTCCCCGAAATCATCCTCGACCGTCGATCTTTGAGACTTCATGATCTGCACTGTATTGAGCCCCATCCACTTAGCACTCCTGCCAGTTTAGGATTTTCCTCCAAGATTTAGCCCCTTCCTTGGTTTATCAGGCTTCCAAACCAATATAACATCTCGTTAGATCTGAAATCTTAATTTCACATAAAAAAAATTAATGGTGACTAACACTATGGAGGTCGTCAATGCACCTCTTGAGTAAAAATTCTTACTCAGGTGTACTTGGTTCTACAATATGATTGTAATTGTCTTGTTATTATTTAGGGTCTTACGCTTCCCTCATTAAGGGATAAATAATGAGGATCGATCAACTTTCATTGTGTACCCCAGACCTTGGATCCCATGAAGGATATAATGTACGCTTTGTCAGTGATACCCAACAATATTATATGATTTTTGGTGTGGGGATGTTTAAATAATATTCACTTGTGGGAACATTTCCCCTTCCCCCACCACCTCCGACATGAAAATTTCTCCTATCAACATGATTTCATCATTTGCTTGTGGATCCCTTGGGTCTATTGATCCATGGGTGGTACCTCATCCTGAGGATTTTGAATCTTATGGAGAATCCATGCCTCTCACCCCATTAGAGATTTCCTATTAGGTGATCCAGTCAACATCTGCTGACTTTGATTATGATTTCCATTAGGATGTAGAATCTAATCCGTATCCAAGGCCTTCCTGGGCCATTACGCCTCTTTCATTTTCTGATGACTTCCTTGATCTCAAAATTCCATCCGACGAAGTTATCATGGAGGTCATGGGTTTACCTGATGCACCATGGGAGGATCTACATCATCGAGTGTATTTTCTTTCTAATTTGGAATATTTAGAGGATAACATTAAAAACCATGTCGTTGATAATATTCAATGGTACCAGTCTCCCATTATGATTCACGATGTTTTTTTAGAAGGGAATTTGGAAAATATTTTGAAAAACATACCCATTGACATTTCCTGGAAGCCAGGTGTCATGGAACACATCCTGATAGGTGTTGACTGTTCATCCCAAGAAATTGAAATTTATATGGCCCTATTCAAATAATTTCACGATGTTTTTTCTTGTTCTTATGAATAAATTCTTGGCATTGACCCCTAGAATGTTGAACATGAAATTAAAACATACGATGGAGCCAGGACGATCTGAAAAAATCTCCAGAGGTCAACCCAAAGAAATATGATATCATCAAGGAAGAGGTCGAAATTATTCTTCATGCATAGTTTATCTATCTGGTTCCCTTGACAGAATGAGTTTACAGCCTCATTTTGGTTTCTAAGAAATAAGGAACTATTAGGGTATGTGTCGATTATAGGGATTTGAACAAATCCTGTACAAAGGATAATTATCCAATCTCATTCATTGACCATATTATCGATGAATGTTCCATGAGTGAAATATTCTCATTCATGGATGGGTTCTCCGGCTATAATCAAATCTAGATCAGACCAGAAGACCAACACAATACTTCCTTCATTTTTCCTTGGGGTACCTTTGCTTATCAAAATTTGTCATTTGGTCTTAAAAATGTTTGAGACACCTTCTAGTGGGATATGCATTACACATTTGATGACATCAAAGAAATTGTAGAGGACTGGTTGAATGATTTGGATGTTCGTTCCAAGTACCAAGAGGATCATCTTGTTCATTTGTGAACCATTTTCACCTGATCCCACTACTATAATATTTATTTGATCCCACATAAATCCATATTTCATGTGGTTTATGGGAGATCTCCAGGATTCATCATGTCCAAGTATAGGATTATGGTTGATCCCTTGAAGGTTGAGACAATTTTTAATTTTCCTCCTCCTCATACCATTAGCTAACCCCAAATTTTGCAAGGGAAGGAAAACTTCTTACGCAAATTCGTTGTCAATTATGCTGAGATCACGAAAGGTTTTATGCACTTATTGAAAAAGGGTGTAATTTTTTTGTGGGAAAAAAATATCAACGGTCATTTGACACCTTGAAGAAGCTCTTGATGTCGATTGCTTTATTGATCCCTCCTAACTATGGTAATTATTTCTTGCTCTATCTTGTTGCCTTTGAATCCACCATAATAATGGTGGTCATCCAAAAATATGATGCACAATGAGATCATATGATTTACTATATTAGCAAGGGACTAGCTGGTCATGAGCTTCGATACTCTCATGTTGAGAATTTATCATTGGTAGAAGTGCATGTTGTCCAACGATTATGGAATTATATCCCCATGAAAAAGATCATTGTTATTTCCGACACAAACCCAATACAACACATCCTCAACCATCAGATCATTGGGGGAAGTACTCAAAGTGGATTGTTATCCTTCAAGAGTTTAACCTGGAGTTTGTTTCCTCCAAGTCCAAGAAATACTTGGCATTCATAGAGTTGATGTCATAACTTCCCTGAGTAGATGTTGAACTTGTGGTTAATGACTCATTTCCTAATGAGTTTTTATTCCTCATTGACTCATTTGATCCCTAGCATGGAGATTTCTAGGTCTACCTCTAAAACCAATGTTTCCATTCTCAACTTTCCTATGATGAACATCATCACAAAAGGCATCAAGATAGACACTACATTTTTTGATGATACCCTCTATTGTTGAGGGGAATTCTACGTCATTTCCTTACTCATGAGGAAGTTGAACGAGTTCTGAATGACTACCATGCTGGAGCATGTGGCGAGCATCTCTTCGGGTTGGAAACTACCCATAAGATATTGTGCATTGGATACTTATGGCCCACTTTATTCAAAGAGTATCATTCTTGTCAAATATTCACCCGTAAGATGTGCGCTCACCCCGCTCCACTTCATCCTATGGTGACCATCGATCCCTTTTCCAAATGGGGGATTGATTTCATGACATGTAATCCTACCTCACCTAACAATCATGGCTACATTATCATGGATATTGAATACTTCACTAAATGGGTCGAGGCATTTCCTACATTTTCCAACAATGTCACCACCGCTGCTCTATTCATGTCCAATCACATTATCGGTAGGTTCAATGTTTTTAAGACCATAATGACGGATCATGGGTCCCAAGTTCATAACAATATGATGACTGAATTAGCTGTCAGGTTTTTTTTTTTTTCCACGAGTACTCCACACCCTATTATCTTCAAGCCAATGGCTAAGTCAAACCGTCAATCATGTCCTAAATACCATGATCTAGAGGATGTTGGGGAAACACAAGACTAACTGGAATCTCATGATATTTTTGGAATTATGGGCTTATCGTACCTTAGATAAAAGTGCCATCAGGTTCACACCATTCCAACTCATTTATGGTCCGTAGTTAGTGATTCCAATTGAAAGTGAAATCCCGCCATTGAACCTCACTGTATAACTGTTGCCCAACACCTCTTCCAAGGAGGAGTGTCTCTTGTACTTGACACATCTTGAAGAACACCATTGTGATGCCACCTTGGCCAATGAAACTCACAAGAAACAAGTCAAATCCCAGTATGATAAATCTCTCCATCCTGATATTTTTTCAGAGGGTGACTTGGTCTTGGTTTTTTATTAGGACCATGATATGTTAGGTGTAGGAAAATTTGAACCCAGTTTGCATGGTACCTACATTTTTAAACATTTCTTGAAGCAAGGGGCCTACGAGGTGGTTAAATATGATGGAAATCCCCTTACATATCCTCACAATGGGATATAACTTAAAAAGTATTATTCTTATGTCATTCAACCGCGTGATACTTTTTACACAGGTGTGTTTTTGGTTTTGGAGTGGTGTGGTTTACTTTTGTGTGTGTGTTGAATGTCTCGATTCATTTCTTATCATGCTTTATGCTTGATTTGTATATGTCATAATACACCTTAGTCTATGTGGGATATGTTGATGGTGCTAGTCGTAGAACCCATAATACATCTTTCGCTACTTGGGTGATATTCTCGTCCACTAAAGATCTGGTGAGTTCAACGGGTGTCTACCTTGGTCCTACAACCAATAGCATCACATAATATAGTATTGTCATTGAAATTTTGTCTAAGGCTCTCACCCTTGGCATCCATCATTTATTTTTAGGTTGGAATTCCAACTTGTGGTCTCACAGTCGAATCACACCTATAATGTCAGAAATCCCACTTTTTTGTGTAAGTATTTGAGGGTTCATCTTCTTGAACGCTACTTTGAGTACATCGAGTATTGTCATTTTCTAAGAGGATGTAATACGTTTTTTGATTCATTGGATAATTATGTGTTAGAATGGAATTTTTCTCATTAGTTAAGTCATATATCATGCATGTACACAAACATGGGTTGGTAATCATATATATCCATAAGTAGAAGCCAAAACATACACACACACACACACACCCAGCCACACACACCCACACACACACAGACACACAAACATATATATAAAATTGTCTTACATCCTTCAAAATGAGGTGCATATACAAAATTGGGGCTCCACTAGCCTCCTGATACAAATAGTGTTGATCGACTAACAATCACATCTAGTACAAAAATGGGGATACTATCGTCTAGTCATCCTATTTATGACTTTCATGGTAGCATAATACTTCCCAAGCCACCTTCCGGAGAATTCGATGAAAGGAGAGGGATACACCTTCCAAGTGTCCTTGTAGGTGTGGCGACATATCATCCTATAATAGGGGGGTAGTCTCACAGTCATACCCTCCAAATTCCGTTGTACATGGTGGAGTTCCACGCTCTCACCACTTCTTGACCCTTCTAATGACTCCTCGTCATTGCTTCGACAATGATATCGACCCCATCCTTTTGGATTCTCTGATCCTACATTTGTGACCCCAAAAAAGTCATGTCAGTCGTATTGCACCCACAAAAAAATCATATATCAAAATAATATCAAAAAATATTGAAATATATAAAATCCAAAAACACATTTACCCATTGGGCCCCATGCCTCTCCTAGGGGGAGGGGAAATTTTGGATCCTGCCTAAATTCAGTGATTTCAGAGGGGAATTCCTCTAATCCAATGACCTAATGGCACCACCAAGAGGTGAATCCAATTACTTAGTGATCTGCATTCCTTCTCCTTGATACTCAATCCATGTGTTCCACCCATAGTATCATTCATGGGTCTAGCGAAACTGGGTTTCTCATCACTATTTGGGACCTTAGATGAGGTAGTCACCCCATGAAAATAGTCACAAGAATGGAGCCATATCCAAACTATTGTTTCTTCCCAGTATTGCATCGAGTTAGTTGAGCCTTCATTTCCACTAAAAATCCATTGTACCAGTTAAAAATAGTGGGCTCTAAACACATCAGGGCCAACTGCATGTTTGAATTCATAGCTAGGTGCAGTGTTGTTGACCTAGTTGCTCGATTTATGTTGAAAAAAATAGCTTTAAGGGGAAAATTGATGATGTCCCAGATAGGGATATTTCCACTCGTCCGATGTGACCCATATCGACAGTACCACTATATGAAATCCAAGTTCGTGGAACTCTCATCCCCACCTAGTGTATATTCAATCCGCCACGACACCCCTCTCCATGACAGTCTGATATAGAAGTATATGTCTTCCATTTGTAGGTAGAGTAACTTCTCCTTTACAATGAAATACTCCTGGTTTGGGTTCCAATATTGAACCAACTTATGTAGTAATTACTCATGCAAACCGAGCAATGGACAACAAAAAAACTTCAACAATTCAAAGTCATGCAACATTGCTAGTGTGGTGGCATCTGCTTGGGAATCAATATTGTATTCCTCATGCACCCTTTCCTTCCACTTAATCATAGCTGTTGTCTACCTACACATCAAGGAGAAAACCACCTCGTCGGTGATAGAAACCAAAATCCATGGTCATGGCTTGTTGATCTTCTTAGCATGCTCTAGGGGTTACATGACACCTCAATGGGTTCCTTATTTTTATGTTTATTAATGGTTTCCTATTCAATTTCTACTTGTGTCATACATCCCACCACTGTGTTAAAATTTGCCTAGATCCTTCTTACCGCTATTGCAGTATCTTTTGACCCATCCGCCTCTTCCTTTATTTGGCCTCCATTTTTCATCCACCTACACATGGATAGAACAACTCCTAAGAGTGGATATCACTTTCAAATACCATTTGCATTCATTTTTCTTAGGTCAATTCCATGCAGTTAAAACATAGGAGAATTTTTTGAATCCAATATTTGTCTCCATACGATTCCATTTTTATCTCTTTTTTGGACTTGGTAAAGGAAACAAAAAATACACTATCAAGTAAAATTTTATCTCTTTTTTGGACTTGGTAAAGGAAACAAAAAATACACTATCAAGTAAAATTTTATCTCTTTTTGGGACTTGTAAAAGGACATGGAAAAGACACCGATGAATACACTTTTACCTATTTTTTGGACTCGTTAAAAGACTTGAAAAAGACACATTTCAAGTACAATTTTATCTCTTTTTGGGACTTGTAAAAGGACATGGAAAAGACACCGATGAATACACTTTTACCTATTTTTTGGACTCATTAAAAGACATGAAAAGACACCTCAGAATTATACTTTTAACTCTTTTTCGTGTTGGATAAAACCGAACGAAAAAAAGACACTATCGAGTATACTTTTATCTTTCTTTTGCGCTCATTAAAACATGAAGGAGACAACAAAAAACCCAAAAAAATTAAAAAACAATGGTTTTTGTTTACCATTGATCTATTTATGAAATGGAAACATCATTTGAGTTTCCCTTGAACATGGCACCTATTTGATTAATCATGTTATAGTCGGGTTTTATCTTTCCTAGGAGCTGTACCAGTAATATGAGTCACATATACTCCAATTGGTTACTCTTCCAGTCATCATGGAGATTGCTTCAATTCCTCATACATTGTTTCAATATAATAATCTATCTCTTGAGTCTTTCTTCCAAGTCACCATTGTGTTGTGCTATATATTCAAGGGAAGTTTAAGTTTGGGTTGGCCATCAGTTGTTTTGTTGACTTTTTGAGTTGACCATCCCTGTGTCAGTTATATTTGGTGATTCTTTCTCTTCACATAATCTCTCGGTGTATTTTTCATGTTGATTTATGGGGGATACACTAAGTCCCTCCTTCGACATATCCCTTCCTATTGACTTCAACACAATATCTAGGAGAGGGATCTAGAAACTAGCTAGTACCTTGGAGCTTGCAATCCTTATTGGCAGGCCTCCTTGTGATCAACAATGGGTTTTCGTCATTGAATCCTTATCGATTGATTCTACAAGTGTTCAATATCTGATCCTCTATTCAAACTCGTTATATTGTACTAGGAACCATGGGGTCCATCTTCCTCATGGGTGGGTCCCCTCACGTCTGTTAATGGTATATCTCAATAACCAGTAATTAGATAGTTTCTATCATGCTCGACATCATATCATCTATTTGCATGTTGTAGATTCGTACCATCATGGTTTTTTATGAATACCTTGTGTTGGTTACTATTTCCCTTATCGGGTTGTCTGATTTATTGACTTGGGATTCATGTCATCCGGGGTTCCAACAAAGCCTCTAAAACTATCGTCCCTCTTGGTAAACCAGAAGGTAACACAACAGCCAGAAGGTACTGTGTAGTCTCACCCGAGATAGCTTTTAAATGGGTGATTGTAAGACTCAGGTGTTTACAGCCTAGGATAGAGTAGGGGATATGGGTTTCTTGATTAAATCTAGGTACCATGAGCTATAAGGTAAACCACTTATTCCTTGAAGTCACATACGTATATCCCACAGTTTAATTCCAACAAAGTATAAACAGATTCATAACAATGTATTAACTCATTCATCAAGCTTAACCATTAATTTATGAAAGAAAGTAGAGACATGCATACATTCAACACATTATGCAAGTATTACCGTGGTTCACCCCCTCTTGGGATACGTCCACAAATATTTGGCTCTTGGCTCTTTTATTATGGTAGTTCTGTGTTCCTAGCGCCATGTGCTTAAAATTATCCACAAAATTGGGTAAGATCTATGTGAGCTGAACTAGATCACACCAGGCTCTACAACCTGTGGTCTAATCCTCATATCTACCTTCCCTCGTAACTTCTTTTCTCAACATCTTACAAAATCGGTTCATATAGCTAAAAACATTACATATCACCTACGCTCCTGTGTGGTTATAGTCTCCAAAACTTCGCTCCAAATCCTAACCCTCAACAACAAAAATAATAACATCAATGATGATAACAATAACCATAATCCCTATATGATACTTTCGTATCTATATTTATACATTTCGGGCTCTTTAGCCTTTTACAGAATATTACCAAAACCCCAACACTTCTTATGTTAGGTCTTTCTCCCATACGCGTGTTGTTCTTACTCTAGCTATCACTTTCCTTTGTGCACGCTTTCTTGCATGTGCTTTCCTTTGTGCATGCTTTCTTGCATGCACGTGCTATTATTTTTCCAGTTGTTACTTCAGTTTTTTGCATGCTTTCTTTCCCATGATCATTCTTCTTTCCCCTTCGGCCTAGTGCCAACAGGCCCCCAACACTGACATGTGACTCGTCCTGAGTCACCTAATTGCTCTGTGCTTCCTTGATCTCCTTGGTGATCGTCTGGAACTTCTCCTGCAACTCTATTTTTTTTGTCAGTGCTTGTGCGGTTTTCTCCTTCATGGTGTCGACTGTCAGAGCTGCCACTTCCTCACTCATCAGTCCTACGCATTCTAGCTGAGTTTGTGTTGTCTGTTTTATAGCTTATTCTGCCTACACAAATACTTATGCTACCTGTTCCTGCAACAGTTCTACTTGAGCCCGACACTCCTATTTCTATGTTTGTGAAGTGATAAGTTCTGCCTGTATCTTCTCCAACTCTTGCGTTCCCTTGACCCATTCTAGAATTGATATGGTCTTTGTCATTGTTTGAGTTCTTGGATCATTGCATTGATCCTCTCCTCCTTCTTGTTCTAGTGTTGGACCTGTGGATCCTCTTCCAGACTTGTCCAAAGTTGCGATGTTTTATCCAGCAAGTCAGCTCCTGTGCTGACCTTTTTTTCTAGCTCCTGCAGTCACATTGTTGCTTCCTACTTCCTTTTCTCCTTCACTGCTGGTGGAGTTGTCGGTCTAATCTGTCCGTGGAGAGTCTCGATCTCCTTCTGATACTGATCAATTTCCTGTGCAATCTGGTCGATCTTTTATGCAGCTGGGAGTTCATTTCCTTACGCAGTAGTTGGAAGTTTCCCAAAAAATTCTTCCACTCTGTGTTCCATCTCGTTTCTGCGTTCCTTCTCCTCCTGAGTTTCAGATTTTTCCTGTGCACAAACTGTTTCCAACACTTCCCTCTTCTTTGTTGCTTGTTGTAACTCAACTAAGTTTTTATGTGCTTGCAACTGCATCTCGTGGTCGACGCTAACTTGTATTTTTTATAATGATCTTGATGGAATCCGTGTCAAGACCAATTGGATATGATCCAAATCCTTCAATGGTGTCTTCCCCACAATTTCATCCATTCGTAGCATGCTAGGATTTATGTAGACTGTGGAATGTGTGTGTGGTATAGGAAGAAATAGGTCATTTTCTTCTACCTCCACCCTTTCTATGGTCTGTGTGGTCAATGGATCTATGCCTCTACTGCTACTCGTGATCTGGGCTTCCCCGAATTTCTTAAGGAGTTGCCCCATTTATGTCAGTTCCTTATGCAGTTTATCCCTGTGGTGCATGGCATGATCAAAATCCTCTGCGAGGCAGTCTTGGACCATTCTAACAATCATCTCTCCATCATCCTCCATGATTGTATAGTCTGGTGGTGGTCATTGTGCCTTCGTTTTCTTGCACGCACCTACTTCCTATACAACTAGTCTCTTAGTTCCCCCTGGTTCCTGTGTGACGAGGTTCGATGCGGTTTCCTGTGCTCCCTCAGCCGGTTTCCACTGCCCCTTGGTCAGTTGATTGGTTTCTGTCCTCCCCTTCTGGGTCCCTAGCTACTTTGAGCCGTTGTCTACCTGAGTTGACTTGGTTTGGCCCATTCTTCGTTTCTTGGGTATTGGGATTTGTGGAGGCTGTGTTTTCGCTTGCGGAGCCCCTCCTTTTGTTGTTTGTCCGGGTACTTCTCTGTGTATGGTGGGAATCCTCCATTCATCAGGCAATTCGCTGATGATCATGTTGATATATCCCTCGGTGACACAATAGCACATCTGTAGCCACTGTTTATCCGGGTCCTTCCTTGGTTGTATCCACATGGCTTGTCGCCTAGCCCAGAAATTAGCAATGCCCCTGTATCATGCGACAGCCTCTGGTGTTATTCTCCATGCTTGATTGATGGCTTCCCGTATCTCCTGTAGGTAAGCTTTGAATACAATTCCATTTCCCCTCTTATGCTTGTCTAGTGGCACAGATCTTAGGACGCAATATCTTTCTCCTCTTGGCTATGGTGTGGTACAAAATACAGCGTGTTCTGGTTCTCGCCATCCCATGAAATCTATGAGAGTGATCAGCCATGAGTAATGAAATTTTGTACTTGCTTCCTATGCATCTTTGCAGTCTACTTGGAACAAGTTTGATAGGTATGGTTCCCAACTCATGGAGGTGCCTTTTGCGCACTGAGCTGCAACAACAATGACTCCTTCCGGCACTTCGTCTTTGCGGCATTTTCTTAGCAGTTTGCAGGGTAATATTTTTGTGCCCAGTTGTGTCGCGGAATTTTTGATCCAATTAATTATAATGCCTCTTGTTCTCCTATCGGTGCCATATTTCTTCTTCATCTCTTATGCCAATGTTTTTCCCTTGGACTTATCATCCAGAATCAGTGCGAGATCCATACCCCGGGTGGGTAGGCCTGTTATCTACGTGATAAGTTCAACAATTATGGGGACGGGTTTGTCTAGCCATACCTCCCCTCTATGTGTAACTGCTAATAGTTGCTTGACGCATGTCGATGCATATTAGCCTCTGCTAAAGTGTGGTATCTTTAGCAATCCTAGAATTCCTGTTCTGTCCAGTCCAGTTGCCCACTAGTGTGGCTGAGTGATGGTTTCTCCGAGTTGGTTCACGACTATTTTCTGCATAAAGACCCTTGGTGCAAGCTCCTGGTATTTGGTTTCATCTGCTACGTCATGGTTGGAATACTTGAGCTTCCCGATGTGACCCAATAGCTGTGGCTCCACTTGTACTCCCTTTGGTATGCGAGGTAGCACAATCTCTGTAGTCGGTTTCTTTCGAGGTGAACTTGGTATCTAAACTTAGTTCTCCTGCTATTTTGGTTGGCTCGAAGTTCCATCAACTCCTGGCTGTTCCCCTGTCATCCACTTTGGCCACACCCAGGTAGTTCCAATGGTCTCCTTGACTGGGTGACCTAATATGAGTGCTTGTGTCTCGTCTAGTTTCTCCTCTTCTCCCAGATGATGTGTCATTCCGTTCACTTCCATGGCTGCTTCAGTATGTTTCGGTCGTATTTCTTAGTGGGTTTCTTCTTCTTTGTTCTGAGGCCCGTGAACCATTGCTGGTGTATCCTGTTCCTTGGCCTCTATTTCTGGTTGCAGAATCTCCTCTAGTATTGGTATGGACTCTACCAATACCGACGATCTCCGGTCGCTGCTGCTCATTTTCTTCCAGTGGTCCCCGTGACCTAGTCTGAACCCTGGTTGATCTGGCTATCTGGCCTGTTTCTACGAGCTTTGATGGTGCCATAATGGTGTCTGTCGAACATTTGTTGAATTCGAATGTCTTCGGTGAGCTTTGTGGTTTCACTATGTTCGTTCTAGCTATTGTTGCTCTTGTTCTGTTCTCCTTTCTTGAATAGACTAACTGCTTCTGTGCTTGTGTGTTGTATGGGATCGTCATGAAGATTGTCGAGGATGCTTCCTCCATCATTCTATTAATGCACTATAACTGTGGGTTCAATGCATCAACGACGGTTTTGTTCTTGCCATTATGCCTAATCTACCATCTCTAGTTGGCATGTTTAATGTGACATTCCATCCGTCCTTTCCTTGATTTAACTCTGCCTCATGCTATCTTGTCAGCCTACTTTTGTTGACTTTCCTTTTGCCGCTTTTTTTTTTTTAATTTATGGTCCAACCTACAATGTTTACTTTCCTCGGATCATCATCTTCATCTGCATTAATGTTGTAACAACCTTGCAGTTTCTGGAGAGGCACAGTCCATTCATCCTCTTCCTGTTCTAAGGGAAGGCTGGATACCTCATCGAATATGTAATGCTTGATATACTGATGGAAATTGACATTCAAATAGGAATGCAGTTATAAAATCCTGAGTCATACCTTTCCAATATTTAGTGACGAGGCACAACTCTGCTTGAAGGTACCAACTGATAGGTATCGTGTCTAGCATGTTGATGAATTTGTGTACCCACTGTTCTTGAGGAATGTCGCTCCAGGTGTCTTCGCAGCTTCGCACATGGTCCTTTGGGAAGCTTCGACCCGTGTAACAAAATTTGCAGCCTTCTACTTGTGATGAGAATCACGCAGTCATCAGAGTATGACATTGTGTCCAGTATGTGATATTACTTTTGTGCGTCCCCCACCATCTCGCTGGTGTGGATTTCAGGGCCTCATCCATGGCTAATAATATTTGTTGTATTGGTACATTCTCCTCAAAGTCTGACAAGAAGGTTTCTAAAGGATTCAGACCATCAAAGGTGGATAAGTTACTTACTGTTGTGCCAATCCAATGAACTTCTCTGGTTAATATAGCACATCTTCTTGTGGATACTTCGTACATCTTATTCTTCTAGTTCTCTAGTGCTTCTTCTGAATCTGATGAACATGCTCTCTCACTTCGCTAGCTTAGATTCCCATCGACTGTAGGATTAATGTAATCATGTTGTCTGACAGTTAGCTTGTAGATGTTTTCTAGTGCATATGCGTAGTATTCTTCTCTGATGGGCTCTATGTATCACTGTCCTTCATCGGGATCTAAAGGTGCAATGACCCTAATACCATCACCTTCAAAATTCATACGTCTCTTCTTTAAGTCAACAACAATAGATTTATTGAAGGCCCAGTCAATTCCCAACAGCGCGGGGTAAGGGAAACTGTCATCATCTATTTCAATTACCTCAAAATCTGCAAATGTTCTTATTCCATCAATGTCCACAAGGACATGCTCCAATTGTCCTAATGGGTTGACAACTTGCTGATTAGCCATCCTAAGCCTGATAGGGGAATAGATCAACTTTGGTTTTCCCATCTGTTCCCAAGTTTGCTTTGTCATGACATTGATCTCAGACCCTAAGTCGAGGACCACATAGTCTATCTCATACTCTCCTATTTGAGCATTCAAATGCAATTCCTTATTTTTCCTTCTCTTTTTACCAATTTGGTGTATTTCCCTATTCAGTAAGGGATCTATCTTTCCTAGCTCATATTGTTTGATTAAATTTTGTAACTCTTGTACAATGCTTTCATCCTGAATAAAATTAATACAAGTATGTAAAAAGTCCATGAGCTTGTACCTCTTTTCCTTCTCTTGGCGAAGCAGATTAATCAAATGCATGAGGCATTCCATACTCTCTTACTTCTGGTCTTGTATTTGACGAGGAACCTTTGTCTCCTCTAAATTCTTTTCATGCTACCTAAAACATTTTTCTTTCTTTATTTGCATCAAAGGCTTGGGTCTTCTCTGCAGCTTTCCTGATTCTTGAATCTTCTGTAATCTTCCCTTGGGTCACTTTGTATTCCCCTATAACAACACCTCCTCTAGTTATAACAATGACTCTAGGGTCTCCTCTGTGAGGTTCAACATAGATCAGTTGCACTTACGGGTTCTGTTGAGGTCCTCGTCTTTCCTGAATCTTAGCTAGTAGTACAAGACAATCTTCTATAACATGGTCAAACGAGCTGCAGTAGATGCAAGTGGTACAAGGGTTCTAAAAATCCATTACAAGGTGTCTTGGTTGTGCACAGTTATAATAGATGATTTTTCCTTGGCCTCGACCCATTCTTCCTCCTCGTCCTCTTCCTCTGAATCCACCGCAAGGATTGAAGTTTCCTCTCCCAAGGGAGTTATACTGCGTAGCATTTCCTTCTTAATGTACTTCACCTTGGATATTATATATGTCTCTTGACCTTTCATGCATGAGATCATAAGCCCTACAATCCCTATCATCATGCCCTATAGACTTACAGAATGTACATTACAAATTCATGGGTGTCTGAACATACTTTTTCATATAATAACACTCATCAGTATGATGTTTGTTTCTGCATACCTTTCACTAGGGTAAGGTGACTTGCTTCAAGGGGCACAGAGCTCCAGAAGCCAAGTATTCATTGAATAGGGTAGTGTTCCTTGTCATGACCTTCTGATTTATATCTAACACACCAAATATCTTCTCTTTTATATTTTACCTTGTCTTTCTTCATACCTTCGACCCAGAGAGACAAACTAGTTAGCTAACTCAGGATCTGACTCATACATGAGTTGGATTCTCCCATAGGGGCCGATTCAAGCTTCATGGCGATCTCCAATGCCTCAGCCTGCGAAGAAATCTTCTATTGCATCAGGGGAAATCTGATGTGTGGTAGGAGGGAAACAATGAACCATTCTTTGTTTTGTTCATCTAGGATCTGGAAAGTTAATCAACCTGTCAATGTTTTGAATCTCTTATCTAATTCCCACACAGGTTCAACCACTTTCTTCTTGATCTCTTTCAGCTCTGTGATACATTGTGACTCCGATTTAGGTTTCTTAAATTCTGCAATTAGCGTGTTTTTGATCTGATTCAATGGCTTAGGTTGTGAAAGTCCTTGGACAATTTTCATGTACCAACTCAGTGCACAATCTCTGAGAGTTGTACTAAACTGGGTTCTTTTGACAACTTCATCTGTGACATTCTTAATGTTCCATATAGCTTCACATAGGAACCAGTGTTGATCAGGATCCTTAGATCCATCTCCCCTAAATATAGGAAGTCTCATCTCATCTACCATAGATATTACTAGGGTTCCTGACTGAATATGTGGTGGGATACTATGGGCAGTGCTATGGACACTTTGGTGACTTGGATTACTCTAATTTCTTAATACTGAATCAACATGAAGGATAATAGTACTTACTTCAATGGTCTGTGTGGTTTCTGAGCCTTCAGGTCCTCCTCGGTGAAGCTCTTCAGCTTGTCCTTCCTCAGTCCCGGTGGGTTCTGAATGTTCTTCATCCATCATATCTGCTTCTTCTCCATTGTAGAAACCCTCCTCCTCGTAGTTCTACTTAAACAAGTTCGCAATATGGACTTCTCTAAACACTTTTTCACTGCGCATAAGTCCAGCTTCTGTATTGTTGTTGTTGTCCAAATTTTTGAACATTAGCCTTTATGGTTCCAACCAATGTATTGTATCTTCAAGATGTTCTTCTCATGCAAAAACATCTTGAGTCTTAGCTTCAAGAATTGTAAAAATTTTCCTCTGGGTCCCTTAAAGAAATATCTCTCAGCTTGGTTGTATGACTCTACCCTGTCAACAATAAACTCTGTGATGTACCCTCTAATGGTACTATCGAACTAGTGATCTACTGCTCATGATATGGTTTTATCAACTTCCTTGACCTTCTTGATCAACTCCGACGTTCAGACCACAGGAAGTCTAGATTGGATCTCGAACTGGGTATCAGCTAATATAGCTAGCCACTCATAAAGATCTCGATGAATTCCTCCAAAGAATATCTCATGTATATCAGTAAAAATATGCTTCTCCAACCAATCCTCTAAACTAAGATTAGGGTTCTTGTTCTGGGCTTCAACGAAGTCCTTTTCTTGATCTTCTATCCACTTTTGAGTTTCTTTCTTCGATGGAAACCACCTTGACATTCCCATCCCGACAACAGAACCATTTGTTGGCACAGGAGAATACCTAGGGTTCAGTTCCAAGAGCACACCAACAAGCCCTAGCTACTGGCCCTTTCGTCAACACCTACGAAGTAGATGCAGTGTCAACCGAAGTAGCTATGAGGTGGTTGTAGGACAGAGATGTCTACAACAAAGGGGAATGTCAAGTGGTTCTAAAAAAGGAATAACACATCATTCATATATCACTTATCAAATTGATTTACTCCATGCATCTATCAGATCTTCCTTAGCAATGGAATAATAGTATATGAAGGACAAATAAAAAATACCAATCATACACAACAAAAAATATACATGGTTCACCCTCTCTCTAGGGTTATGTCCACAAAACTATGCTATATTATATTGATGTAAAGCATACAGTTCTTGTATGCACTATTAGCTAGCAAATCTTATCTTCTCCTATCTTTCTCTTCCCTCCCTACGCACCCAGCTGCAGGGTTGATCTTCACACCCAGCTAAAGATATTACAATCCAGAAGGCTCTTGTACTCAACACTTCTCTCTCTCACAATACTCTTCTCTCGACCAATCAGTATCAACAATAACAATAATAACACATCAACCCAAAGTACCATCCCAAAACACCAACCAAACCTAGGCCTTTTAGACCTCTATGTATACATTACAATCACTCACTAACAACCTTAGGTCAAAGCCTAGGTGTCAAAACCTTAGATACCAAAACCCTAGGTCAACTTGACCCACGTTTTCCAGGCTTAGCCAACCTATCTTTCCTTCCTTCTCGTGTGGTGCTCCAAAGCATCCAACGATGGATTTTTCTGCTTGCTGACTTGTCCACAATCATTCTTCCTTACTTATCTGTCATCCCCGATCTCCTCATCCAACGACTTTCTTTATCGGGCTTCGCTCCATATTTTCTGCTCTTTTTCTCACTTCGACCCAATATCAGTCACTGTGTCTTCTGCGAAGTTCGATTTTTCCATTTTCTTCCTTGTTCTTCGTTTCCTTCCATAACCAAGGGCCAACACCTTGGGAGAGGGACCTCATCATTCCTTTACACCATCCCCTTCCAAGTTTCAATGGAGCATATCACTTTTCTATGAGTACTTTGAAGACTTCAAGGGAACTTTCCTTAGTGATCATTTTTTTCCTGATGTATATTTTGTGTCATAGATCCACCTTGTATTGGCTCATGGATATTATACTCTTGATGACATGGATCCACAATGTATTCTTTCGTGGCCACGATCTTGCATTTGATGTCATGGATCTGTAATGTATTGTTTGGTATCCATGTCTTGATACTATTCAAAGTATGGGTATGTCTACCTTGGGGATGTTCTATATATGCTTTTATCCTTGGTGTTTGATTGTAGGTACTCTTTGACCATTGGCCCTCTTTTCTCTCTCCTCACACTGCCTCACATGGATACTATTTTATTGTAATGTGTTTTGGCCATCCATTCCTTTCCTAACCTCACACATTAGAGGGCATCTATTATAGCCTTGTTGACGGGCGAAAATGACCGTCCGTCAACTGGGAGAGTGGAACCGGTCTAGGGTTGTCTAAATAACCCAAGCCCTTTGGTATGGACCACCCTGACGAGTTTAACGGCTCCGTTGGCCGCTCTAAGGTCTCGCAAGGAAACCGAAGAGAAAGTGATTTAAGCTAAATGATCTAAACTAAGGAAACTAGAAACTA
>ML781342.1:340386-351231 GCA_009831015.1 Picea engelmannii | reverse complement strand
GGAAAGGCGCAAAGAACAAAATCATCGTTCATTTGAATTTTGCGACGAAAAATCAATGTTCGTGAAACATTGGTGTAGGCAGCTTATGAGACAATGAAAAATGTGAATTGGCTGCCAACAAGCCTTAATTTCCACCCTACAAGTCCAAAAGGGAATCCAACAGAAGATCAAATCCAAGACACAATTCTAGCCTAAGATTTAGGCCACTTTTGAAGGGTGTCACTTGTCATACATTGACAACAAGTGACTAGTCACTGGTCAACTATATTGAAATCCATGACACCCTCTGTAAATCACATCATTCAAGTATCCATTGGTCTCTAGAAGATATTGAATCTCTCCCAAGCCTCTTCCAAGGATCTATATAAAGAAGGAAAATCTTGAGCATGAGGAGGAAAAATCATTTACAGGTCTACGCTGCCAAAATTTAGAGGTTATTCTCTATCTACATCAGTTGCAGTTAGGTTTGCTAGCTTGGTTGAAGAACTTAGGAGGAGAAAGGAGCAAGGGGAACAAGGGAATACATCTACACCAAGAGGTAATAGTATTGATGTATTTCCATTATTCAGATTAATATAGCATTGGTTTTCTCCTATAAATGTTTTTCTTTTATGCATAAATGTTCATATATAGTTTATTTAATTATAGATCAAGTTAGATCCAAGCTAGATCTATGATTATAACACTAGGAAGAGAAGTAGAATGGTAATTTTTTGTCTCTCATGTGTAGGAAGTAGGTTGTAGGAGATGGAGATGGAACTTTAGTGATGTAGCAGCTAGGACATATTAAGGACAACCTTTAAAACAAGGTATTGTTATAACCCTAATTTGCACCATACATGCTTACCTGGCATCAAGCCATCTCAGATCCCTTATTTGCTAAAGCACTGCTGAACAACTCTTTAAAAAACCTCTTTTATAAGGGCCCACGCGCCCAACACCATTACTGCACGCGTGTACACACTAGATGACCTAAAACAACCCGCGTGTACCTACAAAAGCACGAAAAAAGGAAAGTTGTTGACGGAACACACAATTTTGGGTGAGTTAACTGAATCTTCCGGCCATGCATGGCCGAGGGTTCGTCCAAATACCTAGCTTCTTCTAGCCTATAAAAGAAGGGTTAGGGGTCCTATTTGGAAGAGGAGAATAATAGTAAAGAAACTCTACCCAATTGTACATTCCCATTGTCCCAACCCTTTAGCCATCCTTGTGCAAAGAGAGATACAAAGCAAAGAAGTTGGAGGACATTTGAAGAGGAGTCGAGGATCAGGTTCGTGGAGTAGTGGCCAGTCTTGACATTGTAAGTTGATTAATTAAAGTTAATAATAAATAAATGGTTTTCCCGTCCCACTATATGAGTTCTTCATAGTTTAGTGAATATATGTTTGAATCTCTAACCCATTAATCTGTAGAACAAATGCATGTAGAGTTTGTTTCTTGTTTTGTACGCAGTTCAGTCTTGGGAGGATAGCTGCTAGCAAGAAATCAAGCATGAAGAAGGATCGACATCGAACATCCAGAACAAGGTATGTTCATTTAACCATGTATTTGCTTAAAAGAAATGGGGACTAGGTCTAGGACGACGATAGAAAGTAGGATTCTTTCGGTCTTATCTGCATGCATAATATAACCCTAAGTGCTAGTCCATAGGGGGATTTCCCACCACAACAGAATTGGTGACCATACTGGGGAAGTCTCTAGGGTTCATGGGAATATTTTTGGGTATTTTTAAAAGACTGGTTTTCTTTCCTATTTTTTGAAGTTGCTGCAAAGTCTGAGCTAACAGAGATTCTGGTCTTCCATACCAGTCATCTCTGTTCTTTGCTTGACTATTTTTTTTCGAGACCCACAGAGGTACACGCGACCTGCATCAGGTTTGTACGCGTGTACCCGCGCCCTACTTTCTTACAACCCGCGTTTAAATGCTAGCTGATGAAGTAACAATAGTGTGTATGATTCCAGAAAATTTTTGAGGTAGTCATCCTCTTCCATGTCAGAATCAGTCATTCTTAGGGGTTTTCTGGAACTATTTCTAGTCTTGGTTGTTTGCAATCTATAGCTTAGGGTTCATCTTAGATTGGTTTGTTTTACAGATTTTTCCTTACATTGTTTTTCTTTTTTCTGTTAAAGAAAGTGTCTAAGCCTTCAAGAGATCCTAGTTCTCAGTATCAGTGGTCTCTTCCTGGTTTGGATTGTCTATTTTTATTTGTTTTAGATTTTTAGAGATACATGCAGCCTGTATAAGGCCAACACGTGTGTACACGCCCTCTGGCTCTACACAACTCGCGTGCACACGCTTGTTGTTGAATTGTGAGTAGTGTGCTTGTGAAGGATAGTTTTTGTTGAGGGTGAGGAAGTCATATTTTCCCTTGACAAGAGTTATACCTCTCAGGTTTTTGAATCTCTGTCCTAGCATTTAGTAGCTTAGGTTTGATCTCAGTCATAACTTTCTTTTTTCATTTAAAAGTTTTTCATCAAAATTTTCTTTACAGTTTTTAGACAAGTGTGAGAGTCATTTTTTAAGTTGCTAGAGTGTGATTTCTTGAAGTGATTCTTTGCAATCTGCAATTAGGCCAGAATTTTTTCTTGGTTTTTGACTTGTTGATATTTTTCCTTTTTGCTTTGTGAGCATTCAAATAAAAAAAAAATCTTTCATTTCTTTGTTTGGTTGAAAAGTGTTGTTTTGCATTAGTAACCAGGGAAAAGTCTTTGCTTTCATAAGTTCTTGACAATTTTCTTAGATCATAAGTAGCTCATAGTCGAGTGAAATCCTTCTTTAAGTTTGCTGATTCAAAAGATCTTAGAAATTTTTTAAAATAATTTGAAAAGTTGTTGAAAATTTGCGTTAAGTGAAGGTTTTTGTTTCTAGCTTTCTGTTCATTTTTTACTTTCGTCTTTCAAACATCACTAGTTTCACTTTCATACCCCTTGACATAAGACAAGCCATAAAATTAACGCTAAATTTAAAATTCATTAGACTTTTATGTTTGTAGGGTTAACCAACTAGTTTAGGATTAGGGCCTTGGATTAGGTTGGAGAGGAAACTCTTCAAGGCCATTAAAATCAAACATTGGAGTCTGAGTTAGGGAGTGTCCAAGTCCAGTATCGTAAAAGTTATCCGAGACCCCCCTCTAACACGGGGGATAAACACGAGGTCACGTGCAGAAAGGTAGTGGAGATAACCCCTCCAAAGCTAGACCAATCGTAGTGGAGAACACATGTAGAGGGCTTGTCTTGGGATTCCATCGATTGCATTTGCCATGGAGCTTCATGGGTCTTGAATCCGTTCGAGGTCCTCATTTGTCTTTCAGACCACTTTCTCTCGATACCCTTGACAAGTTTCAGGATCGATACCCTGCTCATTGTGGTCTACTTGACTTTCGACTGTACCTGCCTGGTGACTGTTTGTGCGTTGGCAACCTAGTTGCCTATCGTTTTTAGGGACATACATAGGTGATTGCGTGGGTATACCACGGTACCTAGGATATACATCAGGCCATGCTTTGCAGAGTATATCCGGAGGGTGCTTCCGTGTTCAAGTTTCACTTGCACTGGTAAGTTGCTCTAGTGTTGGTTGTTATAACTATTCTTCCAATTAATTTAGTGTTTGCCTGTCTTATCTTATAGGGATTTTTTTAGTGTGTGTTGTTTTTGAACGACTAGAATGCCCTAGAGTGTCTTTGATCTTCTCACACAGTGGAGGATCAGGAGCTCCAACGGTCATGAAGGCTTCTTGGCCTGCCGCCGGTTACACTGGAGCCACCCCCGCCACCACTAAGGCGAACACTAAACCAACAAGGGTCTTTTGAAGCGACTAGGTCATAAGAAATTGTGCCCGACCAACATCTAGAGGAATCGACCATTTGATACCTTGGAGTGAAAGCTTTTGGTCTGGTTGAAACCTCCACCACTAATATTTTAGCACCCACCATCGTACCGATTCATCCTTACGAGTGCCAGACAATGTCACACGCAACAATGGAAACAAATGTTGTTACTCCTTCTGGGAATTCTTCAATTCCCACTATGGCTGTCACCATAGGAGAGTTTCCACCTCCTAACCCACCGTCACTAGTCTGAGCCACCATGGTCGCGGCTGCCTCTACATCACACAGTGGTCCGATCCCGTCTCTGGCGGCGACCACAATCCCTTTCACATACATGATGCCTAGTTTAGGTACAAGTCATGTACTTTCCTACTCCACTTCACAGACTTCAGGTATGGGGGTATGGATCTCTAACGATCCTCTACAAGGACACATGGGGGGCACTCCTGCTCCCTTTAATGCTTTCCCTTATGGGGGGAGGTCATATACCTCCTTCATCCCCTTCACTCGACGTCATGCATCAACAATCCGCCGGGCCACCTGCACACCATAGTTTATTTGGAGCGGGGATTCAAGGACCACCTTCGCATAATATTCTGGTAGGTTTGACATTGTTTTCTTTGTTCGGTGCGTTTGGTAACAATGCCTTTTTATCAGCTACTTTTCCAATTGGGGGAAACCCTAGTTTCAGACAACCTATTCCTGCACAAGGGGCACACCCAGGAACTTCTTCCACATCAGGGCCTTGGAATTCTTGGCAGGGATCCATTCCCTCGTTAGGAATGCCAATCTGGGGTAATTTGTTTCACAATCAATGGAACCCTGGACAAAGCACTTTGCCTATCCCCATGGTACCGACATGGGGCAATCCTTCCCAAAGTCCTTCGAATGTAAATCATGCCCAACCATCTATGTCCTATTTTGGAAATCAGCCGATGATGTCTCCTCACACACAAAATCCATACACTAGCCATGACCATGGTTTTTACTAGAACCCAGGCCAACAACCAAACTTTTCCTGGCAATGTGGTGCCAGCCAAACTCTAGGCCCCTTTTTCCCAGGTTATCACCAACAATCCAAACTACCCTTCCTGGAAACCTTTCATTTTCCAGACTTGACAAGGTTGTTGAATGACCCTATCTATCATGATCGATGTTGGCCTCCTATGCTGAAAAAGTTTCCTTCAGACATCCCAAAGTTCGAAGCCAAGCCTAACGAAGATCCGGGAGATCATGTGACTACCTTCCATCTTTGATGCTCATCTAACTCATTGAAAGAAGACTCCATACATTTGTGATTGTTTCAACGTACTCTCATTGGGAGTGCTGCAAAATGGTACATTGAGCTCGATCACTCAAGATACTCTTCCTTCGGTGAACTGGCGATGGCTTTCCTAAACCATTTCTAGTTACTTGTAAGATACGACGCTGGCACCGATTTTTTGGACAATTTCTCACAAACAAAAGCGGACCATATCTCTAATCACATCTGAGAATGGAGACACTGAAAGAGTTTAATTAAGGTACCAGTCCCACCAACATTCCTGCTTGAGTGGTTCCTTAAGTCTTTGGTCCCATAGTTGTCCAAAGACGTCGTGACGTCGAGAGTATTTTCCGAAGAAGATGCCATCATGAGAGCTCAACAAGTTGAGCTAATCTATTCATAGTCCAGTTTATTATATGAGATCTTTCCAGATGCGCCACGCTCAATACTTGATAACACCAGACAGAGAGCTGGACCACATGCCGATGGTATTGTTGGTGTTATCGCTCTGTAAATTTCCTAGAGGTTGTTAGAAAAGAAGAAATTTACGAGAGGTAACTTTATCCAACCACTTCAAAGCTGGGATCTAGCCCTACCAGCTTCAGAGAGGGATCTCTTTGTATGATTTAGATATGTTTCAAATTTAAAATATTAGGCTAGGTAAATAAAATATGTTGGTTTTGTTTTTTGTAGTTTTCATTGGGTTGGCTGAGAGAGTTTACACATCCATTTGGCTATGGGGTCTGTATCATGAAATAAAATCTAAACCAGAAAGAAAATAAACTTTTCATAGGGTGAGATAATGTAATCGTTGGATTCTTTTAATAGCATAAATGAGAAATAGCAGAAAAAATGTGAGAATGTCAATTACAACAAAGAAGCAATTAAGAATTTATTTATCGTAAAATTAGAAGATGAAACACTAAATTCTTTTAAAGTCAGAAACAGGGTATACAAAGATAAATCATGCAACGTTCATTACTTTGAAAGATTATTTTTAGCAAGCAATGTGATAACTAAGCGAGAATAACATTTAACTTAGAAAGGAAAACATCACCAGTGAATACACGCAAGAATCCTATAAAAATGCCTCTTTGTATTAATGGAAGATCTCTTGAAAAATATTACAGTCTGATGGATCGTAGGGAGTAAAGATCAACCCTCAATACTTCAAAAAGTGAGGTATTTATAACCCAAAATTACAAACGATCCTATCATTAAAGATTAGGACGTGGTAAATCTATTTTTAGCCTAACTAGCTTAACAAATTACAGAAATCTAGGAAACTGTTTGATGATGTGTCACAACTGCATGTTGTTTTCTGGGTGGACCGTTGGTGAGGCCTCTGCATGACCTCGTCTGACTGGAAAACTAACTGGGCTGGGACAGCTCATCGATTACTTCAATCAGGTTTCAAAGTTCTTCCCATCGAAGATGACTGGGAACGCTGACCTTGAGTAACCTTCAGTAGACTTCATCCATCTCTGTGTACTTGGAAAAAGTAGGTTTGGTGATGAAGATATACCGAATCTCATGATGAATGCTGATGTCCAACTGAAGTGCATATAGGAATGCTTTGCCAGTGATGCTACCTTGAATCCCTGAAAATTTTGAACTATCCTTAGCCACATCGGCTAGTCTCTTTTTGTAATCTGGGAGCGTCATCAATTTGTCATTTATCACCTTCAAACCAGGAAGACCTTTCTTCTGTAGGGCCTCAATCTTGCTGAAAAACCTTTGTACCCCTAGGTCCATGGCCTGAACCTTTTCTTCTAGCTGTAGCATCAGTCCTCTCTTGGTCGAGACTCTTTTGACCTCAAGGATGGTCTCTGTTCTATCCTCAATTCTCAGCTCTTCCAGCTCCTCTCTGGTTTTAGAATTCAAGAATTTGATGATTTCATTAGCCTGTGTGGGCATCTCTCCCAGTTCTAATCTGATCTTCTCGATGGCTTGTTTACTTTTCTGCACCAATTCATTTTTCTCAAACATAATCTATATCATTGGCCATATTTCGTTCATAGACTTGGTGATGTCTGTCCAGACACTTTCTTTGACTTCAGCGAGTGTTTTACCTGCCACTGTTTGCTTTTAGAGCTGTTGTAACTCTTGTTTGAGCTGGTCTGACACCTGTTTTTCCTTAAAGAAGCTGGTTTGATAAGAATATTTGAGTTCCTGAAGGTTCTCAATCTCCTTTTTGAGCTTGCTAATCTCTATCTCTTGCAGATTCATCTCTTCCATCGATTTGGCCAATTCAACCATCTTTTCCAGAGACGTCAGTGGATTCGCTGGTGGGACTTCTGCTAGTGATGCTGTGCTCACTCCTGAGAGTGGAACTACACTCAATGGAATGACTTCCACGGGTTTCAACTGTTCTTTCTCTTTCACTAGCTTCTCCATCTCATCTTCCATCTCTTTCAGTTGTGCATTTTGTTCCATGATCAACTTAAGCATCTCATCTTTTTCTCCTTCTGTCTCTGCTATTTCCTTTGCCTGCGAGTCTATTGTTGGTGACAGCTTCTATTGTTTCCTCAAAGATGCTATGTCTGTGTTATTCTTCTTGATCATCTCCTCGACTGCTTTCACATTCGAGGGATCGTACCACGGATAATTTTAAGGATGGAAATTTATACTAAAATGTAGAAATCTGGGCTAATCTAACTAGTCCTTAATATGCAAAATGTAAAATGTTTGGCAATAGTTTTTGTAAAAATATTCAATTTTCTAAGGATTTTGTATAGTTACTATAAACTTTTGGTGATTTTTAAGGTAAAATAATTATATTCTATGAAATTTGGGCAAATCGTTTTTAGAAATATGGAAATTGGCGAATCGTTTTTTGGGAGAAACCATGGAAACTTAGCCCATTGGTGAAATTTAGCCCCTAAGATCATCTATGGATCGTACCCAATCTTGAGGACCAGTTCCTCCAATGTATTGATCCTGTTATGCTTGGAAAAGGATGATATCTTCTCCAAATTCAACTGTGTCTGAATGTTGTTCAGAGACACTTGTAACCTGGAGGTAGTAGTGGAAGCATGTGCTAACGTGGAGAAAACCATTTCTCCAGTTTGCATGTGCAGATCCATTTGATCGGCATGATGCACGTCTTTGGTCTGGAATTCAAAGGTTTCCCTTTTATAGTTGGTGATTACCTTTGGGTCTGGCACCTGTGCTTGGAGAAATTCCATGTGCATTCTGCCCTTCTCCGTGTCGAACGCCGATAGCATCCTGTGTTGTGCAGTCGACGTCTGCTTCCAGAATTGGGCGTATGCGCTGTTGGTCAGAGTTTGATTCTTTTTCTTGATCAAGTCATATTTCTCAAATATGCTCATCTTTGGTCTTGTCTTTCCTGGCTGGTTGATTGGTGGAGTATCTGTAGTCTTCTTTGGTAAAACAGTGGTTATAATCTACTTGTTGCTTGTGTTGAGGAGCGACTGATCAACCTCTGTCACTGTAGTGGATGGAATTTCCTTTTCTCCAGCCGGGTTAGGAGTTGGACTAGTTTTTGGCCTCTTGGTATGCAGTCGAAATTCTTCTAATGATACTTCAGTGACAGGAGGTGATAGATCCTGCCTAGGCCTTTTCTCCTTTGGAGCCTGTGGTGTGGTTGTCTGTGATACAGTGACCAGGAGGTCCTGTTGTTTTATTTCAACCAAAGTGTTTGGTTCCCATCTTGTCTGGTTTGCAAATTTTTCTACCTCAGGCCTAGACTCATGGACATACGAGATATTCTTGTTTTTTATCCTCATCTCTGAAATGATCCCGCATGGATTGTAGTGCCATGTGAAACTCATAAAGAATTTCATTTCCTTCAGCAGCCTGTCTGCTTCCTCCCCGACGCCTCGATTGTTGCATATGAGAGACTCAATATGCCCTTTGATTCTGAGCTGTTGCTTCTTCTTTAAAGACACAAAATGAATATCATCTGAGTTTATCATCTGCCTTATGTATTCCAGAGAAAAAATTCTGACAGGTAAGTATTTGGGCAGTTTATATGGGGCCAACTCACATCCATAGACTCTAATCTCAGTGTGATTTTGGTACACGTACCAATCACTAGTCTTTGTATGATCTGAGAGATGTAGGATCCTCTGAACTTCGTCATTAATCCTAGGTTCGGATCTGTCGCTGAGCATACTCACCACTGGGTGGTAGAATTGATCGATGAACTGCTTGAAACTGAATTCTGTGGAGTTATGTCTGAGCAGGGAAGTCCATGCGGTTATTTCCCGGGGTCCGCCATCTCTGTCCATCTTCTGCATAGAAAAATCAAAATTGTCCGCTTGGAAGAAAATGAAAAGGTATGCCAGTATTGAAGAATAATGGAACATGCCTTCTGTGGCGAAATTTATGAATTGATCGTAAATGTTGTTCACCAGGAACGTGCTGAAATCAAACTGTGTAGTGGGCTTCTCATCGGTGGAGAAAATAGACAAAAATCCTAGAATGGGCTCATCTACCCATTGATCTGAATAATAACCCAACAAGGCACATAGCAACGTGATAACCTGGTTTCCTTTTTTTGAGAACATGGAGGAAGGATAAGGGGGATTTGTAGCGGGGAGCTGAGCGGACTGTGGAAGAAAAAGCTCAAATATTTGAGCTCTTTGAGGAAATGTCATCTTCTGGTATAACTCTGTAAGGATTTCAAGGTTAAAAGGTGATGCGGAGTCGGCTTGGGATATTTGCATCATTTGGTCAATGGTTTCTGGCATTATGAGGAAAAGAATTTCCTCGGATGAGGATACGATGTCTCTTTGATCGGGGATATAGTGGGCTTGGCACTTGAGGGCGAACTATGGGAAATGGTGAATCTAGGGGAAGAGATACAAGGGTAGGTTGGACTCCCAGAGTCCAATTTCATCACTCTGGTCCAGGAAGACTTCTTTAAGCCATGATTGAAGGTCTGCGAAGTCGAAATCGCACTTAGTGTTTGTGATTAAGTAGTATTTGTCGGCCAGTGGAATCCTGTCGAGATCGACAGGAGCTGGGAGAAGCAGATTCTCCTCTCCTTCTGTTCGTTTTGATTTTGGTGCCATTACTATAACAATACCTGCAAATAAAACAATATTAGTGGGGGCGACTATAGATGGGGGCGATTGACTATAACGGAGAAGAAAACGGGGTAAATTCTCTGGTGCGATGAGTGGGTAAATGGTGAAGGAATGAAGAGTGAGGGTAATTTTGAGTAAACGGGTATCCGTTGGGCATGGGGGACAGGTCAACTGGTTAACGGATAAGTTATCCAGTAATAAATGGCCAACGGGTCATTTAGAATGTGAGATGGCAGGTGACAACGACTGAGGGATACAGATGGGTGATGTGGAGGTTATCGATTGGGGGAAAAATTTATGGTGAGGGGACTTGCCACGAGTGAATGAGGGAGAAGGACTGACGGAGTTATGGGATGTGACTCTTATGGAAAGGTGGATGATGACGTCACGAGGTGATGTGGTATGTCAAGCAGTGAGAGGCGGTGGGATTTGGGACTAGTAGATTCATGCCACGTATAGATAGGGGGCCTGTTAGAGTAAGATTCCATTCCGGACACCCCCCCCCACTGTTAAAGGTAGATCAGTTGGGGGGGTCCGAAAAATACCCTGGGTCGTCGATCTGCGTGCTTTCCTTTGGATCGTAGATCTATGCACGCTCTTTAACACACATTCCAGACCCCCCCCTCCATTAAAGGAAGAACGAACGGGGGGGGGGGTCTGGAATCCAATACAGACCGTAGATCTAAGCGTCGAAACT
>ML781342.1:320484-340278 GCA_009831015.1 Picea engelmannii | reverse complement strand
GGTGCATAAATGTGGGCGCGAAAGCATATGCGCCCTGAAAAACTTAGGATAAGAGCATATCATGGGTTTTTCCCAAGCTTTTACATATTTACATCACCAATGGGTTAGGCAAACAACTTTTCGAGTATTCAAAACATGGTCCAACATTGATCATCGAGCTAGTTTTATTGAAGTAAAGAAAACTAGCCAATGTTATAACCTAACTTCCTATGACAATTAGCCCAGATTAAACTGTTGGGCTAAGAACTTACTCTACCCTGGGGCTATTTGACCAAGATTAGACAGTCTGGCCGGATTCATTCACTAAATAACCTAGATCACTTGGCTAAGATTAAACAGTTTAGCCAAGCTTATTCACTATTCCTATCAACATCAATTTAAAAGAACTTGGCCATACTTGAAAGGTATGGACCAAGTCACTGTTATTGCATCAGGCTCTTATTGAAATTCTTTTATGCTCTCTTTTCTTTTTCTTTCTTTTCTCAAATTATTTGCAGAATGAAAAATCATTTGACAAACAAAAAACATTAGAGAGATAACATTGCATTCACCAGCTGATCCTATAAATTATAGGGTGATAACAGTTGGTTCAGCATAAACAAAGCCCACTGAGCAATTGACGAAGCATTTTTCTATACAACACAGAGCGGCTAGCCAAAATACCGCTTTGGCTACTCCCCCTACCAAAACATCGGATGTACACACAGTGCAATCGACTAATCCAAAGGCCACCCAAAAGCCTGAAGGAAAGTAAAAACAACGAAAGAAG
This sequence comes from Picea engelmannii, assembly GCA_009831015.1. Taxonomy (NCBI): domain Eukaryota; kingdom Viridiplantae; phylum Streptophyta; class Pinopsida; order Pinales; family Pinaceae; genus Picea; species Picea engelmannii. The sequence goes on along the minus strand of ML781342.1, from coordinate 339,509 downwards.
GGTAAGGGGGATAAAAAACCTACTGATAATGCTGGCGGGGACAACACTGAGAAATGGAAGGTGAGGTACCCATGCAACTTATGCACAGAAGACCACCCGACCCATCTATGTCCTTGGCTTGCAGAAGCCCAAAAGTTTGTGATGCAGCAAAAACCTGTTGTGTTAACCAATCCATTTCAACATGGGAAAAATCTAACCCAAGCCTCTGTAAGCATGGAAGGGGGTAGCCAAGGACCCTATCCATCTTCGAACAGCCCCGCATCCATGAATGTATATATGGTGAAGGGTGATGCTTTTATATCGACTAGAGCGCATGACTATAGTAAACCAAGCATTTTTGAGAAGGGAAAAGAAGACAAACTCCCATCTCTTCCTCTACAGATTGAGAAGCCGTTGGGCAAAACAATGAAACACATCCCCAAAGGCATTTTCAAAAAAGCTTCTCACAACCCAAATGCAAGGGCCTCCCAGAACTATTCTGTGGTGGAAGATTTATCACAAAACACTTGTGCGATGTCTGCTTTGGAGGTCCTCCAAAGCTTCCCTTCCCAGAGGAAAGCCTTGTTAAATGCTTTAGGATCTATCGAGACTTGTAATCTGGGTACAATCATGCTGGATACAACCGATCTAAAACCTCATCTGCCTTACCACGTAGCATTTCAGATAGTCGTGGATTATCCCACAAAAACTTTTACTCGGAATATCTTCCACATGGTGGTTGATGAGGGAGCCTCGACATGCGTTATGTCATTGGCATGTTGGAAGGTCGTTGGCCAACCCATTTTGTCTCCGTCACCTACTCTCCTCACTACTTTCGATGGTCAGTGATTCCGACCACATGGTATCATTCCCTCTTTCCCCGTGCAGTTAGGAGGGAACACCGTGTGTGTCGAGGTAGAGGTAGTCGATGCACCCCTCGACTATAACCTCTTGTTAGGAAGGAGTTGGACTTATGCTATGCAAGCTGTGGTTGCTACAGTTTTCTGGGTCTTGTTGTTTCCACACAAGGGCCGGATAGTGACCATCGATCAATTGTCTTTCTCCAGACCTGACCCTTCATTGGGGGCATCCAAGGTCCCGATGATTGATAATCCTCAACTAGGTGTAGTCAATGCAGGGGTTGGTTTGTGCTCATCTTTGATGGGTACCTTCGATTACCCACCCCTTTAAGGCGATATCAAGTTTATATCCAATCACCATAAGGTTTATATTTTTCAAGTTTCGTCGTTCCGCATGACTTACTTCAATGATCCATGGATACTTCCTTCCCCATCAACCACGATGGATGGGATAGGGCACCCGGGCATGTCCATGCCCTTGTCCGCAGCTAAAGTAGTGTACTCTTTAGTCCAACAAGCTTCAGCCAGCACTGATCCAACTCTTGCACAAGAGTTCGATCCACTTCTAGAGCCTATTTGGGCTCAGGGTTCTCTCACTCACATCAATTCATTAGACTTAGTCTTTCCCTCTGATGAAGCTATAATTGAGGCAGTGACTAGTCCAAACAAACCCTAGGAGGATCTTCATCACATATCATACTTCCTCCCAGAGTTAAGTAGAATCAAATCTAGATAATTCACCTTCACTATGACATGAGATAGGTCTTGTCCTATTAATCCGTTAGCTACACACGAGGTTTATGCTAAGGGTAATATGGCAACTATTGTTGCAACCTTACCGATCAATATCTCCCAAAACCCTGGCGTTGTGGAGAATGTTTTCGTCGGAGCTGACTGCTCCCCCAGAGAGATTCAAATATACATAGATCTTTTTAAATAATTCTGTGATGTTTTTTCCTTGTCTTACGAGGAAATGCCATGCATCGATCCAAAAATAGTTGAACATGAAATCACAACTTATCTAGATGCCAAGCCTGTCCGGTAGAAGCTTCGTTTAGTTAACCCCAAGAAAGCAGCAACCATTAAGGTTGAGGTTGAGAAACTACTAAAATCCATTTTTATCTATCCTATCCATTTGACCCAATGGGTGTCAAACCCCGTGACAGTCAATAAAAAACAAGGCACAATTCGTGTATGTATAGACTTTCGTGATTTGAACAAGGCTTGTCCCAAAGATAATTTTCCCACACCATTCATTGACCAGATAATTGATGAATGTGTGGGTTGCGAGGCCTTCTCTTTCATGGATGGTTTTTCAGGATATAACCAAATACAAATCAAACCCGAAGACCAACACAAAACAACATTCATCTGTCCATGGGGTACATTCGCGTATCGTAAGATGCCTTTTGGTCTAAAAAATGCTGGAGCCACCTTTTAGTGGGCCATGTCTTTTTCTTTCCATGACCTCAAGCATATAGTTAAGGCCTATTTAGATGATTTAGCATCTCGATCTCGCAAGAGAACAAATCATCCCACACACCTCCGACTTATCTCTGAGCATTTTCGCTACTTCTGGATTCACTTGAATCCAAACAAGTGCAGCTTTTGCATAACATCTGGACATTTGTTAGCTTTCATAGTGTCAACAACAAGGATCATGGTCGATCCTCTCAAGGTTCAGGCAATAATTCAGTTGCCCCCCCCACGCACATTCCTTCAACTTCAGAGTCTACATGGCAAGGCGAATTTTCTAAGACGCTTCATCGCTAATTATGCTGAGATCACCAATGGATTTATGCGTTTACTTAAAAAAGATGATCCTTTTTATTGGGACGATGCCGCTCAACGCTCTTTTGCCGCATTGAAACATGCACTCACAACTGCCCCTCTGCTCCGACCACCTAACTATAACAAGGATTTCTTATTATATCTGATTGCATCAGAGTCAACCATTGGCATGGTCTTAGTTCAGGAAGATGACTTGTTCTCATAATATGTCATCTATTACCTGAGTTGAGGCCTTGTAGGACCGGAACTCAATTATTCTCATATCGAAAAACTTGCATTGGTAGCAGTCCATGTTGTTCAATGATTCTGTCATTATGTTCTGTTTCGCAAGACCACTGTCATTGTTGTCGTGAATCCATTTCAGTACATGTTGACACGACGGGTAATAGGCGGCAAGATCAGTAGAAGGATAGTCATCCTCCAGGAGTTTGACTTAGCTTTCGTTTCAGCAAAATCCAAAAAATCACTGGTCTTCGCAGAACTTATTTCAGAACTTTTGGTTGAGTCAGGTGATCTCGTTCCCGAAGAGTCACCTATCAGAGGAGATATGTTTTTGATCACCTCTTCAGATCCCTGGTATGGAGATATACTTATCTATCTCCAGACTTTGAAGTGCCCCACCACTGCTTCTCATGATGAGCATCGACGCATACGTCATCAGGCTAAGAATGATCTCATACTCGATGATACATTGTATCAGAGAGGTGTAGACTGCATCCTACGCCAATGTCTCACTCACGAAGAAGCAGTTATCATGCTTAACGATTGCCATACCGGAGCTTGTGGCAGTCATTTTTCTCATTTGGAAACAACCCAAAATATTCTACGAGCAGGTTACTTCTGGCTGACACTTATCAAATATTGTATCGAATCGGTCAAGAAGTGCCACCCGTGCCAAATCTTCTCTTGGAAGATGAGGGCACATCTCGCTCCCATGTTTCCTGTCATCACAGTTGATCCCTTCACCAAGTGGGGGATTGATTACACTACATGCAACCCTCCTTCAGCAAGGGGGCACCACTATATCATCGTAGCTGTAAACTACTTCACAAAGTGGGTTGAAGCTATGCCAATGTTTAAAGATGATGGAGAGACTATAGCTCTCTTTTTATTCAACCAGATAATAGCAAGGTTCAACGTCCCAAGGGAGATTGTCATTGACCATGGAAGTCACTTTCAAAACCAGATGATGACTGAGTTAACGTCAAAACTTGGGTTGCGGCAGGAACATTCGTCACCTACTACCCCCAAGCAAATGGTGAGGTGGAAGCTGTGAACAAGACTCTTAAGACCATTCTACAGTGAATGATCAACTCAGCCAAGTCAAATTGGCATTTGATGTTATACTCGGTATTATGAGATTACCGAACATATGTTAAGACTGCAACTGGTTTCTCACCTTTCCAACTCGTTTACCGACTGGAGGCAGTCTTGCCTATCGAATGTTAGATCCCGTCTCTAAAGTTGGCAGTACAATTATTACCAGACACTTCTCCACTTGAAGAACGGTTAGTATACCTTGATCAGCTCAATGAGCAGCATCTTGATGTGGCCCTAGCCAATGAGGCTCACAAACATATAATCAAGTGTCAGTATGATAGGTTTGTTCGTCCTTAGATTTTCTCTGAAGGATACCTTGTCCTGGTCTATGACCAAGATAAGGACCCCCTGGGGGCAGGAAAATTCAAACCCATGTGGGTCGGACCTTTCATCATAAAAGAGGTTTTAAAAAAGGGCTCTTATCGTCTGGTTGACTTTGAAGGGAATGTTTTGGCAGAGCCTAGAAATGGGCTCTACCTCAAGAAGTATTACTCATACGAAGGTCACTGTGGGTAACTTTTTGTAACATATGTATAATCTTTGTACTATTACTTTCTAGTTTCTTTTAGTGTTATGGACGTGTCATTGATGTTATCTTTCATCACTGTGGAAGATATCAAGTGATTCTGAGGTGTTTGTTGGGTATGTAGACGGTGCTAGTCGGCACACTCAGAGGCTTGCCTTTGTAGCTTGGGTAATCTTTACACCTCAAGGCCAGTTATTATCTTCTAGAGGTATATGCTTAGGTGACACCACAAATAATGTCACCGAGTATAGTGCAGTTATTGATTTGCTTCGTGATGCTTTGTCATTTGGTATCTCTCATCTCTGGGTCTATCTCGATGCTCAGCTAGTTGTGTCTCAGTTAAACAGAGTATACCGGGTTCATGATCCAACTTTACACCAACGATTCCTTAGGGTACATCTCTTAGAACGAAACTTTGATTCTATTACATATTTTCATGTTCCTAGGAGATTAAACCAAGTTACAGATACTCTAGCTAATCAAATTTTAGATTGGCATCTTGCACACATATAAAAGAACATTCACATAAACATGTAAATACATTTTTTGCACACATGATCCATAAGACACAAAAAACATAAAAACCATATATAATATCATAAAGTAACCACAGTACAAAGATGGACGTAAGCGCCTCAAAAATATGATCAATAACGAGTCACGGGGTTTATGCCCTCAAAAAATATATACAAATAGTGCTCGTGGCACATAAAATGTCTAGCTAAGGTCAGGGCCTGTGGGCCCTGTTATACTGATCCACAGCCTTGGATAAACGCTGAAACAATCAGACCCATGTCCATGGTGCCCCCACTACATGAGGCTGCATAGATGGTGGCAGGTCCTCAATCTCTACCATAGGGACCATGCGAGTGAGCCCAGTAAAGTTCCGCTCAACTCGTCTCAATACCCTCTCAGCCTCCCCAACTGGAAGATCTCCTGCTACTGTTGGTCCCCTTGCGGCGGCAAGTGCGGCCCCTGGCCGAGGATGATGCTTGTTCCTCGCATAGTCATCCAGTTTCACTGGTCCCACATCTGCACACAACGAACACATATTCGTCAAATACTATGGTATAACAAAAAAAAATGATATATATAACAAAAAAAACATAAAAATTACATATGTTTAACTAAAAAAAAAAAAAAAAAAAAAACTACAAAGGTGGAGACTTACCCATCTCCCCTCTCTCCTCACCAGGAGGTACTGGTATCTTAGGGTCTCTCGAGAAATCAGTCCTGACATAAGGGTAATCATCTATAACTGAGATCTGTCGTGACAACCACGCGAAGAAGTCATCGTCGAAGGACTCATTGGTCCTTCCACCACCCTGTCGTGACAGTAATACTACCCATCTACACATAGCAGGAAGAGAGGCCCGATGTCCTTGTACCACTACCCGAGGACTAAAACTCAAAACTCTCTCAAAAAATAACGAGCACAGAATGGTCCCAAACCCAAAGTTCCTCTGTGTCCGCAAACGACAATCTGTCAACTGCCTCTTCATACACTCAAGCAATGTGGTACTCCAATAAAAAATTTGTGCATTTAAGCACTGGACTGCACAATTCATCTGTGCATGGGATGCCTGGTGTAGAGCCGTAGAACCAGTGATTCTCCCAATAAGCAACACTATCACCTGTAGAGATAAGTCAGTGATCTTTCTTATGGGAACCTGGGAGCTCGAGCGGTCTGTATCATCCACACAGTATAGACCTATCAATTTCACTATGTTATGCGACCCCGAAGGAAAAGTTCGGAAGTTGACTGGTTCCCCTCTCTAGGAGAGGCTAGTCAAAAAATAAATGTCCTCGGTCATGGGCACCAATGAATGCCCCTCTAACATGAATGCCTCTGTATTCAGATGCCAGTAGTCAACCAAGGCATTCAGTAGCCTAGGTTGTGCCTGCATAAAAGGACATAGGAAAAACTTGAGTAACCCGCATTGCATCAAGGAAGCCACAACATTGGGGTCTTCCCCGACCAACTCACTAACTTCTTCATGCTCTCTTTCTCTCTAGTGGACATACATCCTACAAAACACCAAGGTTCAGGAGAGTTAACCCTTGATTTTTAAGCCTTTTTCATTCAATAAGGGGGTCCACGCGGGCTGTAATAGTGACAGTCGCGTGTACACGCGTGCAGAGTTCACTCTGCCCGAATGTACACACGGCCTGTCCTGAGATAGCCTGCATGGACCTAAAATGAAACCCCCCTAAAAAATGAAACCCAATGCAAAAATAAAGACTTAAAATGCAAGAGAAGAGAGTTTGTACTTACTTGGTCCAGACAAAAGTTCGTTTCGTCCACTGTAGCTCCTGGAATCACCGCTTTTGACAAAGGGGGTCTTTTGGCTCCAGAGTCAATTTCCAAATCAGCAATGGTGATAATGAGCTACCAGCTTCTATTTATAGACTTTTTGGCCTCTTTTTGTCACTTTTTTGGCCTCCCTTATCATTTTCTTTAAACCAAAAACCATTTAGAGTGATTTAGGAGTTGCATGGGAGGGATATGATCGGGTATCGAGACAATTTTTTGGAGTTTTGGGTAATTTTCTACGATCCATGAAATTTTTTTTTGAGCATCAACTTGAGCATATAGGTTAGGTTTCTACCCTGACTTTTGTATCTCGTTGTATTTTTCCTTTTCCATAGGATCGATCCCATCAGATTGTGACACAGAACCATCATAGCTACTTTAGAAGTGTCGCGACTTGGTGGTAGAGCTTACCGGAACATGGATGCCCTAGGTAGATCCTGGTTGCATTATGGTATCCATGCTGTCTCTAATCACTGTAGGCTCGAGAGTCCTTGTAGTTTTTCTTGATTATGAGTTTGAGAACTGAAATTTGAAGTCACGTATGTCTGGCAGTAGTTTACCCCTTTTTCGGTCAGGACGGTCAACTGTATGAACAAAGGTATAATCTATGGAACTTCAGTTCTCTAGAAGAGTACTCTCAGGTATCATTTTAACCCTTTTCCGGGCCTGAGGGACTAAACTTATGAAAAAGGAACCCCCTTGGAGTCCATAGTTAAGCTCTTTTCAGACTCCCTAAAATTGAAAAGATCACTGAGTGACCTTATTCTTTCACACTCATTAAATTGGTCTAGAAGAACATTCCTGATGGAGTCCATAGTTAAGATTTTTTCAGACTCCTTAAAAATGAAAAAATGGCTGGGTGATCTTGTCTTTCTCACACTCGTTAACATGGTTTTGAATAGACATCTTGTCGGTGCTAGTTTACCCCTTTTTCGAACCGACTAGACTATCTTCGAAAAAGGTACCCCAATGGAGTCTCCTTTTACGTTTTTTCAGACTCTCTAAATATGAAAAACCACCAAGCTTACCTTCTCTGGGCTCGTTAAACTTACATAGAAGGATGTTACCATTGTGTGTTTTGTTAATTGCGTCTACATACCTTATACGCTAGCCTTGTATCACTTTGCTTCTGTGTCTTAACACCCTTGGCCCCAAGAGGTTTTTTCTCGAGTATCATTATTTTGAACATCAGTCTTGTCCTTGTGCCTTGAACTTGTATGTTTGTAGCACTCGTTCCTCCATTGTAACATAACATTCCTTTATTCTTTTTTCCAAAATCATTGAAAAATACAAAAAAATCAAATATACACCAAAAAGAGGAAGGGAAAAGTATTTTCTTTATTGGCAACATAATGAGTCGCCCTTGGATAAATCACATCTGTCTGTTTGTTCGTCAAACTATGGGATGTAATACGACCTTAGGAAGTTGTTCTCGCTACATAGAGTTGTGTCCTCCTCCATTTGGTTATTCTTCCAAACATATGGAGAGTTTGTGTTGTTTCCTGCTTCATAAACTTATGATTAATTCCATGATGCCTAAGTCTCATCATTTGTTGTGCTGTTGTCCAAGGGAAGTTTCTACCAAGCCTGAGTCGGCCCCTCTGCAATTTGTCTCTTGCCCTCATACCCAGCCATCCTGAATGTCCAATCAAGTCTTTGTTCGAAATCAATGAAGCCTTCAGTCTGATCATCAAAAGCCTCTAGTCCATGACCGACGAGTCGTCGAAGACCTCTGGGTAGTGAAGTCGCACACTCATACTACACTCCTACCCAAGTTTTGAATATTTTGAAGTTGTTTCTCGAGCTCTGAAGACCTCATCTCCAGCCATCAGGCCGTATCAACTTCTAGAATATGGATACTCTATATGTATATCTTTTTGATATCGAGATGTAGCCCACTATGTATTGTTCATGGCTACACTTTATATAGTCATTTGACATGGATCTACAGTGTATTTGATTGGTATCCATGATTCTATTCTATCCTGAGCATGGGTATGCCTGCCTCGGTGAGACATTTGTTATTTTACAGATGGCGCCTCCCGGTTCCTAGTTCCTGGGCTCACTTGTTCGGCACATCAGTAAATATTGGTAATGTATTTCGGCCATTAGATGCTCTTCTGACCTCACACATTAGGGGGCATTTGTTATAATCCTAATTTGCACCATACATGCTTACCTGGCATCAGGCCATCTCAGATCCCTTCTTTTCCAAAGCACTGCTAAACAACTCTTTAAAAAACCTCTTTTATAAGGGCCCACACGCCCAACTCCATTACTGCACGCATGTACACGCTAGCTGACCTAAAACAGCCCGCGTGTCCCTACAAAAGCACGAAAAAAGGAAATTTGCTGATGGAACACACAACTTTGGGTGAGTTAACTGAATCTTCCGACCATGCATGGCCAAGGGTTCGTCCAAATACCTAGCTTCTTCTAGCCTATAAAAAAAGGGTTAGGGGTCCTATTTGGAAGAGGAGAATAATAGTAAAGAAACTCTACCCAATTGTACATTKCCATCCTCGTGCAAAGAGAGATACAAAGAAAAGAAGTTGGAGGAAATTTGAAGAGGAGCCCAAGATCAAGTTCGCGGAGCAGTGGCCGGTCTCAACATTGTAAGTTGATTCATTAAAGTTAATAATAAAGAAATGCTTTTCCCGTCCCACTATATGAGTTCTTCATAGTTTAGTGAATATATGTTTGAATCTCTAACCCATTAATCTGTAGAACAAATGCATGTAGAGTTTGTTGCTTGTTTTGTACGTAGTTCAGTCTTGGGAGGATGGCTGCTAGCAAGCGATCAAGTGTGAAGAAGGATCGACATCGAACATCCAGAACAAGGTATTTTCGTTTAACCATGTATTTGCTTAAAATAAATGGGGATTAGGTCTGGGACGACGGTAGAAAGTAGGATTCTTTCAGTCTTATCTGCATGCATAATATAACCCTAAGTACTAGTCCGTAGGGGGATTTCCCACCACACCAGGTATGCCATTCTTCCTTTTCCTTGTGTAACATTGAATCTTATTGCTTGTCTCTAGATAATCCATATAAGTCTATCTATGTGTCTATCTAGGATCATTAGGAAGAGCCTAGGGAGATCTTACTATCCACCTATGATATTTTCTCCATAACAATGAGCCACCCGAGTATTTGAAGAAAGAATGTAAGTGTAGAATGTAGGTTGAGGGCATGCAGGTTGGTAGTAGGATGCAGGGATGTGAGTTTGCATGATTATAATATGAAGGATTTTGTGATATAGGCTTACAATTTTGCGGGATGTTCACTTGTGGGTTTGTGGGACATGGTATTATTTATGAGGATTTCACTCCCTGCTCCTACATAATAGACCTAGGTGTGATGTAGTGATGCAAGATGCAGGAATTTTTCTAGAACTATTATCATATTGCATGGTGAAAGAACATGTATCAACTATAACATCCTCATTTTTAATCCCCAGTTTAGTGATGTGTAATGTAAATATGATATACTGTCGTGGGCATGATGATGTAATATATAAACATTGTATATCAATAATAATAAAATAAATGTATTGTTGGCTGCAGATCAACATGGATAGAGAAATGCCCAAAGGGGTTGGATCTAATGGTGGAAAGCAAGGAGTTTTTCACCATTGGGAAAGGTTCAATTCTTGTGAGGGATTTACCTCGAGCCATGGGGACACCTTGAGGTAGTGGTCGAATGTGTTGTTGCACCCAGAGATACCATATTAAATGGTATCATGACCCATGCACACATAAGTGGATCAAAGCCCACTCCCATGTCCTTCAAATTTTTTTGTCCCCGAGGTGTAGGATAGTCGGTGATGGAGTGTGTTGTTAATCCACTTCGTGTTGAAAAGTCACTGGTTCGAAACCTGTGGGGACAAAAAATCCAACCATGTTAAGGGTTGGTGTGGCTCAGGCCGGGTGCGATCCCCGGGTAATTTTGATGGCTTAGATGCTCCTGAGTCGCATTTTCTCAAGCCAAAGGTTAATCCCATTGCCAAGAAGGTCCAGAAAAACTAACCAAAAATAAAAAAACATGGATAGAGAAATGGGGGCTAAGTTTCCACGAGAGAAGGGGAGGGTCTAAGAGGGGGTCCAAGGGGGGAATTAACCATGCCTATTATTCTCAACCCACTTTCTAAAATGATCATTGTGTATAAACCTTCTAATTTCCTCTTGAGTGGATCAAATCCCCATTCTTGAAACACATGTAAGAGGTTGAGTTTGAAAATTCATTTGACATAGTTAATGAGAGCATGGTGGCTGAGTACAATCAACCTTGGGAATTGGGAGGGTCAACATGCATGGGAGAAAAATAAATTTGTATGGGAAAGGAGAGTAGTTTTAACATGTAGAATTTGGGTCAACAAGAGAGTGTAGAGTGTTGGAGCTTGGAGGAAACCATAACGGGCATGTGTGGTAGCTGTTTGGAGTTGAAAATGCATGCATAAGTAGGTTTTTAGGATTGAAGAGTGAATTTCTCGGTGAGAGTTTTCCCTATAACTATGAAAGGTTTCTATGAGTTTTACTGTTACAACTGACATCCTTGGACTCTCCAGGAAGAGAGATTCCTAGCCAACTTGTGCTATATCCTTGGAGGGAAGTGGTAAGGCCTAAGGGACTATGTGTAGTGAAGGGGGATCCCACTCCTTGTGTTGTGCAGGTTGAAGAGAAGAGAGATCTAGGATTTGGATAGCTATAGGAAAAAACAATTTGTTGTGGATAAAATTAGGCTGTGAGTGGGATTTGAGAGACACACCTTTCTTGTGGAATTGTATCCCTGACTCATAGGTGATTTTCTGTTGAGGTATGGAGAAAAAAATATATGGTTAAGTGCAATGTCTATCCCCCGTAGCCAGTTGCACGTTCGGTTAGAAAGATAAGTGATATATCTTTGTCTCATTGTTTTTATTATGGGTTTTAATTGTTATCTTTACTTTGCGATTTTAAGCATTATATGTTGTTGCGTGAATGTTAATTTGCCTCATTCATGTTTTAAAAGCATTTTTAGATGCATGGACATTTTAGAATGTTTCACATAAATACATTGTTGCTATAAACATTTAAATGAAATTGCATGCATGGCTATAGATATTCTTGCTAGCCACATATGTATTTATATTGTTGTTTGCATCAAATTTAGATGGGTATCAAAACATTTAAAATTTTCAGGTTTAGTAGTGTGTGACACTACATCAACAAGGCCATGTCCCAATATAGTAATTATATAAAATAGAAGAATGACAATTTTCATTTTAAAGGGAGCAACCTACAAATACACCACACAAATAAAACTAGATTTCAGAACAACCTAAATAATTATATTTGTAGAAATGTATTGATAAATTTACCACTAGTATGGTAGTGTTTCATATATGCATTGACAAAATCCTTAAAATACATTCTCCCATCCCTTTTTCTAATTGTTGTGTTAAAGTTAATAACCTTCCATAATGTTAGCACTCCGTAAATTTTGTTTGGCTGACAGACAAACGAAAAAGGTAACTGTTTCAACCTACTTTAGAGCTGAAGCACTAGCCTATTCAAATCAGAGAGGGATCTCTCATGTCACTCGATATTTCTTTGATAATTGGTGGCTAGATTTAGTTTGTTTTGGGGGTTTTTATAAAATTTTGTGGCCAAGAAGAGTAGGGACACTCGGGGCTATGGAGTCAAAATTCTGAAAATGAATGAAAACAATGACTGGCCAATAGAACTATCCAGAGGATAAAGGCTAAATGAGACAATGAATCTGAGTTATAAATTGAATTTGAGCAGGGTGTACAAGGAAGGAGAAAACAAATAACTGCATCAGAGCATTACTGAAATGAATTCTGAATTAGTTAAGAAGAAATACACACAGTTTAAATTGCTAAGCCAAGAGCATCATAAGATGAATTCTGGACCTTTAACTCTCCAATTTAAACAAAAGAAGATGCAAATGAAATAAAATAACACAAGAAATACATACAATGAAGGAAGACAAAAATCATATCACCACCATTAGAATCTTTTCATAGAGACTTCAAAGCTTCTGCATATGTATTCAATTCAGCTCCAGAAAATTACAATGGAGTTCAGAACAACCAGAATTGTGCCCTTGCACTTCTGCCAACCCCTAATACACTCAGAACCTCTAATACTTATACAATTCGAGTTCCTTCAGTGTGCAACCGGTTACAATAAATGAAATGAAACGTTACAACTTCTATAATAATTACAAATGACATTTTTCAGAAAAAAACATTTCATGATCCCTGTAGATTCCTCTGATGCTCCAACTCCTTCCTCTACCACATTCTCTTTGAAATGTCACTCATACTCTTTCAAATATAATTTAATTTATCCATATTCTCATTAAACATTTGGGAATAATATATTTGAAATAAAAATAATTCCCAAATATTTTCTATACTGAATAATTAAATTTCCATAATTTAATTCATGCCCGTGGTTCTTTAAAACCATGTTTTGTTTGGCCCAATTCACCATTTCACTGTAAAAAACATTCATTGTTACTATTTCCCTGTGAAAAACATTTACTATGTAATGTTTTTCCGATTTACCGTTTCATTGTAGAAAAACATTTACTGTGTGTTTTTTCCAGTTGACCGTCTTTGGTAAAACACTATTCATCTTCTTCTTTTACTTCTGTAAATCTTTGGATAAAGAATTATCCAAGTCTTCGTTCACGTGCATCTTCCCATTTAAATCTTTTGCACAGAAATAAACATTAATTTCTTTAATTTGTAAAACTTAAATCTTACCTTCGTAAAACCTTTTCACCATGGGGAGGAATTTCATTTATTAGAAATTCCATAATTGTTGTTGAAATGCACTCCTGGAAAAATTCCACACATTAAACATATGATAAATGGTGCATTTATTACATCCATCTTGGGTTGGAGTGGTTTAATCCAAACTGCTTTTACCCCCGATATGCTCCATGTAAAAACACGTGTCCACGAAAGAAACCACAGTAGTTTTCCCCGACCCGCCTTCACATAATTATCCTCCTCTCTATTTCAATCCCCGATATGTATGTGCACCCTCCATCCAACCTTTGAATTTTCCACATTATAAATTGAGATTCATGCCATGATTTGACGTGATTCCATAAATTAAATATTGGATTAAATATTAATATAAATATTTTAATATAAAAATATTTATATTAATAATAACAAACTCTTTTTCTATTTCCTAAGGACCGTGGGATTATGAGGCTTAACACATGACTTTGTGGATAGGATAAGGCTACTTAATAAAAGGAACATTTTTTATTTTCAACGGGAATATGAAAATAAGGGTAAAAATGAATGAAGTGATGAAACTAAGGGATTTAGATAAGCATTAAGGCTAGGTATAGGTTTGGGATATTCACCAAATTTTTTACTCATGGAGGACATGCCTATTTTGGATGATCAGTTGAGTGAAGGATTTAGGTGATGAGAGCTTGACGTAGCTGGTGAAAAATTTGAAAATCTGAGTGGAAAAATAGCACAAAGACAAGACGCTTTGGGAAAAATTAATACAAATTAGCAGGTGATAAAATAGGCTCCTATTGGGGATGCTATCCTCTTTGTGAGGTAGCAAAAAACAATAGAACACATGCCTGATCCATTGGGTTGCTCCCAAAACATGTGTGTGTACCCTGCTCTGACCTGTCACTAGTGTCTGCTGAAAACCAAACTCTACACACTGCTCTCAACTAGATACTGAACACTGAATACACCACTAAAATCTGACTGTACACACTATAGGGAATCCAAACTGAAAAATGCTTGACCAACAAGCTTATTCACACACTCCTATATACTCTAAAACTGCTGAAATGAATACTCAATCAAGTGAAATCAGAATGCCAATGCAACCATGAAATCATTTTATCCACTGTTTGTTTACTTTTCAAAAGCTTGTTCCAAATCCTGCTTACTGATAATTCATTCAAAAATTCATCCATAAATCCAAATCTCAAAAAATTAAAAACATTTGGACTGTTCACTGCCTCCAACAAAACTACAAATGGATCCTCTAAAATATGCAAAAAACAACAATTGTGTTTTACCCCTTCCACTGCATTCTTGTTTTCATGTGATTTAACATGTTGATTTCCACCAAGAGGCTGAAAAATCTGCTGAGACTGGTGGAAATAACAATCTTCTGAATCAGAAGACAGTGTTGGCTGAAATGAAACCCCTGGTGGAAAGAAATCCATCTCTAACAATGATGTTGATTTACCATCATCTATATTTCCAAGATGGTAGTTGAGCACAGGTTGTAAATCTGAACTGAGATAACCTTCCATGTAATCAACAACACGATCATTAAATGCATGAGAAGGTAGTTGGTCTTCCTCACTGATAACAATTTTCTCATGTAAAACAGTACCATTGTGAATGCAATCAAAATTCCCTACTTCCTCTGTTATATCATGATTTGGTTTCAACAATTCAAAGGAAGAAATACATAATGGAAGATAGTTTTCATTTGCAAATCCACTTCTTTCTTCATATTTAACATTATGCCTAGAGGATTTCTGATTTGAAACATTATAGACATTTGTTTCAACAGTTCGAAAGAGGAAAAACACAATGGAAAGGTTGTTGGAAGATTGATTGTTGTCATTGATGTCAATCCTAGTCATGGGTTTTGGACTGCAAGATTGATGAAGATATTTGGACATGAAGGACAATGCACATGCAGATAAAACACCCATGGATGGATAGTATACATAATGTTGTTTCCGGTGGTATGTGGAACGTCACGTGGATCCTCATGGTTGAGGAGAAATGAATTTTTGAAGATGACAAAGTGAATTGAAGAAGGAAGTACAAGTAGGCCCTGAAGATAATTAAAGAAAATAATTACAAAATAATAAAGTTTCAGGTTCGCCCTAATGTTAAAAGTAAGTGAAATAAATGGTATAAATAAATATCATTATACATTCATTTGATACAAGTCAAATTTAAGAGGAAATCAGAAGTAAAGAAGGGCGGATTTCAAGGGAGGATGAAGTCTTTCGGTGATGTGTTCTAAGGTATGTTATTTTCAGGTCATCTTACCATTTTTGCTATAACTTTTTTTCTATAATGATTCAGATGGTGAAATCGCTATGGTATTGAGAAGACATATCAAGTTACCTCTGGTAAAAATTTCAGGTCTTGATTCACTATAATTATGGAGATGCACTTTGTGGAAGATAGGGTTTGTGACCAGTCTTGAAGCTAGTCAATAAACAAGTGTTCTGGGTAAAACAGTCATAAGTTATTCATACATAATCCAAATGAAGTGGGACCACTTCCATTGGAAATAGTATAGACTGTAGTTTTTTTTGTACGAGTTTCAAAATCGGATGTTAAATATTGAGTGCATGGCATGTTGTACAAGTTGGGTCTTCTGAATAGACCAGAATTGAGTAAAGTCTACCATTCTTTCTATAACCTCTTTTTGGGGAGGGTTCAAGGAGTGAAAATTGGAGGAATTTCAGAGAATACATTGAGTAATATTATCTATAGGATCAGAGTACTCCAAGAATTGAATAATTGCATAAATTGAAGAAGTCTCAAGAAGCATTATTAGGTTCTATGTAATGATTGGTTGATGGTGATGATTTAATGTACAATTTTATTATCTCTCATATATTCTTGGGTGGAAGGAAGGGGAAAGGATGGAGAGTTCAACTCTTTCTTGATATTGGACGATTATATCTTCCTCTTGGAGGTTTATCCCTCCCTTTACATTTGGAAGCTGTAGCTACCTTTGGAAGTCATTACTTCCCTTGAATAATAACTATTGATTATTTCTCATATATTGTGCATGGTGTATTATGGTGTATTGGTGTAACTCTTATACTATTGTTCAATGCTCATTGGATATAGTTGAATGGTTTAAGTATAAGTTGAAAAAGGTTTTAAATTTTACTTGATACTGATTCACCCCCCTCTATCAACAATTGGTATCAGAGTGGGTTACCTTCAGTACAGTTTAACCACTGGAAGGAAGATCCTATGCAGAAATGGAAGACAACATTCCAAATGGGATTCCACCATTTGATGGAAACAATTTTGAATACTGGAAAAATAGAATGGAAACTTACTTGAAAGCTCTTGGGGCAGATGTTTGGTTTTCAGTTGCTTCAGGATACAATACTTTGAAGAAACAAAAGACTGCAGCTCAGAAGGAAGCAAAAAGGAACAACAAATTGGCAATAGATACCATCCTGGATGGATTGATAGATTCGGTGAAATATAAGGTGGGATCATGTGCATCAGAAAAAGATATTTGGGACAAGATACAAGACCTTTACGCAAGGGAAGAAGCAACAAAAGAAGAAGAAGTTGAAGAAGATTACAACATCTCAGATTTCAAAGAAGAAAATAGAGGTCAGTTCTTTTTCTTTAATTGTGAAGGAGTGGGACATGTTGAATTTGAATGTCCTCATCCAAGGATTGAAAGAAATGACAATGAAGAAGAAGAAAATCATGAAGTAGAAATGATTCAACAAGAAGATGAGAATCTTAAAAAATTGAAGCATGTTGAGATTGAAAATAGCAAGCTCAAAGACACGCGTAGGAAACTAAGAAGTGAATTGGGTAGTTATGAAAATATAGTTGTAAGCTTATAGAAACAATTAGAATACTTTCAGAAACTAAGAGAAGAAACCATTTCCTTGAAAACTCTACTCGAAGAAGCAATAAGAATAACAGAAGCAAAAAAGGTCCAAATGATAAAGAAAGAAGAAGATTGTGAGAAACTTGAACAAGAAGTTGTCTCATTGAGGAAGATCTTAAGAAACTCTCAAGTGCCAAAAGAATTAACACATCTTGGATGCAAGGGTGAAACTTCATATAAAGAAGATGCAAATACCAACAAGAAGGTTGAAGAAAGAGCTACATAGACAATTGATGAGAGTTGGACCAGGATACTGGAAAGAAGGAATGATTACAAAAGAGATGAATATCCAAGAAGACCTCCTACCTTCATGAATCAAAGAAGCTTCAATAAGTATGAAGGAAACTACAGAAGAGTAGATCATGAACCCAGATGGACTACATCACAAAGAAGGTCACTTACTCCCAGGTATTGAAATTTCTTTCTTGGTCATTGTTATACTTGCAAAAAATTTGGACATAAGGCAATTAATTGCAGAATCAATGAAAGGAAAAAATACGCAAGAAACATGAATGGTGTAAACAGAAGATATGGAAATAATTATGGATTTGTAAACAAAAGTTATAATTCATTTTACCTGTTGATGGAAAAAAATATTATATGCTACAAATGCAATTATCTTGGTCACAAAGCACGAGATTGCAGATATATGAATGAAGATGTCCCTATGCCAACCACAATATGGAGAAGGAAAGAGATTCCAAACAATGAATATTATCGAATAGAATTAACTACTGAAGAATGTAAAGAAGAAGATGAATGGTACATAGACAGTGGATGTTCTTCACACATGACTGGGGATCAAGACAAATTCATCAGCTTGAAGAGAAAGGGTGGCAATGTTGCATTTGGAGATGACTCATCTACCAAAATACTTGGAGAAGGTGTAGTAGAGCTTGGAAGAAAAAATGTAAAAGCAAAGAATGTTCTATTAGTTGAAGATCTGAAGCATAATCTCCTCAGTGTCAGCAAAATATGTGATTAAGGATACACTCTTACGTTTGACTCTCGAAAATGTAAAATCAGAGAAAATAACTCAAGAAGATTGGTTGCAACTGCAACAAGAAGACCAAACAACATATACATCATAGACATGAAGAATATAGAGAATACGTAAGCCACACAAAAGGATTCCAAGGAAGAAAAAGTACCAAAAACAAAAAATAAGGATGAAGTATTATTGAGTGCCACATGTTCAGGGGGAGTATCCCTACCCTTTTCCATTGATGTCAAAGGGGGAGGGAAATTGGGATCATGATGATAGGGAAAACATGAGTGTTTCCATCAATGACAAAGGGGGAGATTGTTGGAAGATTGGTTGTTGCCATTGACGTCAACCCTAGTCATGGGTTTTGGACCGCAAGATTGATGAAGGTATTTGGACATGAAGGACAATGCACATGCAGATAAAACACCCATGGATGGATAGTATACATCATGTTGTTTTCGGTGGTATGTGGCACGTCACATGGATCCTCATGGTTGAGGAGAAATGAATTTTTGAAGATGACAAAGTGAATTGAAGAAGGAAGTACATGTAGGCCCTGAAGATA